>OU696592.1:3237898-3410398 GCA_916048095.2 Sacculina carcini | reverse complement strand
ACAGAATAAGGAAACAATCAGACCTTATATTCAGTACTAATATATACAATATTATTAAGACAGTAATAAGACTTAGTGAGAAAGAAATTTTTACTATGTTTTTTGAAAAGAGATAGAGATTTGATTGAGCGTATTGAGGGAGATAGCCTATTGTAGATACGAGGTCCTAAGATAGAGAAACAACGATTGTAGTGAGAATGCCTAGAAGGAAAGGATGGTTCAACTAGTAGAAAAGGATCGTTAGAAGACCTAAGAGAAAGAGATGAGGTTTTATAAGAGAGGAGGTCAAACAGATACGCAGGCTTACGAAGACGAAGAGCTGAATGAATAATTAAACAAATACGATACTCAACAAGAGCCTTAATGGGAAGTAACCTAAGTTTTTGTAAAGAAGAAGAAACATGAGAGCCCGAAGGAAGATTAAATATCATACGACATGCTTTATTAATAATAGATTGAAGTTTCCTAAGCTGGCGGTGGTTGAGAGATAGTAGAAGAGAACAGCAATACTGAACTTTGCTAAAGATGAATGAGTTGGCTAACTTAAAGGCAGCAGAGATAGTTATATATCTACGAATGGAATAGATACGCCTTAGTTGAAAGTTACAGCACCTGATAATGTCAGAGATGTGTGAATCAAAAGAAAGAGAGCTATCGAGAATGATACCAAGACTACGTACAGAGCAGGATAGAGGTATACTAAGAGAAGTAGTACTATTAGAAGATGGAAAGAGAATATACTTAGTCTTATCAGGATTAAGTTTGAGATGACGAGTGAACGCCCATCTTTCTATATCAGATAGGATGGTACGGACTGAAGAGTGAGAAATAGACTCAGACGAGAGAAGGATTTGAATGTCGTCAGCGAATATTTGGAAGGACACATCGTGACGACGAAGAACTTTCCCTACAGAGATAAGATACATATTGAAGAGGAGAGGACCTAAGACAGAGCCTTGAGGTACACCACAAGTTAGTGGGCAAGAGTCACTACAAGAATCAGCAGAGGTAGAAACAAACTGAAGTCTATCAGAAAGATAAGAGCGAAAGAAAGAGAGAGCTGTGTCGCTAATGCCTAAATCTAACAGAGTATCAATAAGAAGCAGATGATTAACAGTGTCAAATGCAGCAGAGAAGTCTAGTTGTATAAGTAGAACATCATTACCAGAGAGAGTAGATTTGAGAATAGAATCATAGAGAAAAATTAGAGAAGTTTCTGTAGAATGAAAGTGACGAAAGCCAGACTGCTCAGGAAGAAACAAATTGTTAGATTCAAGATATTCAGATATCTGTATGTAGGCAGCCATTTCAAGAACCTTAGACAGCCAAGGAATTCTAGAGATTGGTCGATAGTTAGAAAGCGTGTTAGCATCCAGATCAGATTTCTTAAGTATAGGGAGAATACTGGCAGTTTTAGATGCAAGAAATTCCCCAAGAGTGAAAGAAGCATTGATGAAATTAGATAAGAAAGGAAGGAGCAATTCAATGGAGTGAGGAATCCTGGAAAGATCAATGGGGTCGAGAGATGAAGAATGGATTTTAACATGCCTTAAAATAGTTCTACAGTCAGAAATGGTAACTAAAGTAAAAGAGTGAAAAACAGAGGAGGGTAAGGGCGGAGAGGATAATGGTAGAGCAGCAGGGAACAAGCAGCGAATCTTATCGATTTTAGACTGGAAGAAATTCATAAATATAGAAGGTAACTGATTAGAGGCTAAATCTGGGAAAACAAGACTTCGGGAATTACCTAAAAGACTGTCAAAAAGCTTCCAAAGTTTCTTAGAATTGAGACAGGAAGAAATTTTAGAATTATAGTAAGATTTTTTGGCGGAATCACAAAGAAGATGATGATGACGGCGGGCAGAACAGAAATATTGCCACGAAGAGTCAGTCCTGAGACGACGCCATTGGCGTTCAAGACGACGCAGGGAGGTTTTTGAATTTTTAATATCAGAGTTAAACCAAGGACAGCGAGTATTAGTGGAACGGAAGACTTTAACAGGAATAAAGGTTGATTTGAGAGAATCGAGGGATGAGTTAAAGTATCCTAAGAGAGAATTAGGTGGTATATGAACGAAATATTCAGTAGCGAAAGACAAATGCATATTGACATAAAGAGAGTCCAAATCAGCGTTACGATAATCCGAGAAACTAATAAGTTTGGGAGATTTGTAAGTGATAGGGAGGCGGGCAGAAAATTCAACTAATGAATGATCAGAAATGAAGGAATCAATAGGAAAAACAGTGAGATCTCTAATAAGAATAGTAGAATCGGAGAAAGAAAGGAGGAGATCAAGTGTGTGACCGTGAACATGAGTAGGGCAGCATATATGATTACGAAGACCTAGTGAATCGATTAATT
Organism: Sacculina carcini; assembly: GCA_916048095.2. NCBI lineage: Eukaryota > Metazoa > Arthropoda > Thecostraca > Sacculinidae > Sacculina > Sacculina carcini. The sequence continues at coordinate 3,408,036 of OU696592.1, read as the reverse complement.
GTAAAAACATAGAAGAACAAGACTTGAGATGGGGCGCATCAACCCAAAGGTTGAAGTCACCACAAATCACTATCCTAGAAGAGAAAATTGGAAGAAGTGTGTCTATAAGAGAAGAAAACTCATCAAGAAAAATTGAGGAAGAGAAAGAATTAAGACGGTAAATGTTGACAATACATACAGGCAGAGTAGTTTTACCTATTACTTTACAACAGATGTATTCAAATGACTTAATAGGAATTTCTACATTACATAGATAGGCATTAATGATGCTAGAATTATAGACAAAAGAAACACCACCGCCAGAGCACTTAGTAGAATTAGTGACATTCAAAGGGCGACATTTATGAAAAGCTGAGTAACCAGCAGGAAGAGAGCGGTCAAAGGAGGATATTTCAGCAACAGAGAGCCACGATTCAATAACCAGAAAAATATCATACTTAGGAAGGATGGACGCAAAAAGTGATATTTTAGACCTAATAGACCTAAAATTCAAGAAAGCACATTTTAATAAAGCACATTTTACACACACACATACACACACACACACACATACACTAGCACATACACACGCACACTAGGACATACACATACACACACCTCCATTGTATTGTAGTATTGTGAAACACCTCCATTGTATTGTAGCACTCAATTTATTTGTCTTTAGATGAATGAATTAAGATAATAAGCTGGAGTAATTCGGTATACGTTATTCAATCATATTACCGCAATGATACATTGGAAATGTGAAAAATAAATTGCAATCAATACGAAGGTTAATGTTAGGCAGTTATGCGTTGGACAGTGGAGCAGCAATGGTTGCGACACTACATCTCATAGACTCGCCAATATCCCATATATTACACCTTGTTCTATTTGTCACCACCGTTGCTTATAATCCAGCTTTACATGATTGCTGATCGTATAATCTACTCTATTTAAATTAATTATCGACGTCTCATTCTAATATTTCTCACTATATAATACTGAGAATCGAGGACCACATGCCACATGTCATAATGTGTGTGACGTGTAATTGTGTGCTATCTGAACAGCTTTCAGAGCTGGTGAGACCATCCTAATCATCTTACAGATCCACAACAACAGCAGCAATAACAAATAATAATATGGTGTTGTCACTGTAGCCTACAAATACTAACACATCAGCCTTGAATTGAAGGACAAAACGATCAGGGAAGACTATAGATTGAAGTAAAGATTGCTCACGAATAAATATAGATTAGTTCAATATATACATAATACGGCTATGACACAAGCTTGTGTCATACATTATTACTATACGTGATTATTGTTAAATTATTTTTTCATTAGTAAATTTCACATTTGTTCAAATTATATCTTGTTTCTCACATAATCTCAAGATTGGGGTAAAAATACCTAGCTTTTCCCTACATAGCAGATATGCACACATACACACGTATTGTCTGAACTGTATATATGATATGCCAATTTCTTACTCCGGTTGTTCCTGCCTGGTACAATGAATTATTTTCTCTTAGTGTATAAATTAATACTTCTGATTTGATAATAATCTTACGTATCAGTGAAATATAGCGCAATTCATACATTCTGGTAACAGTCGGTAATGTAGATGTTGGTTTAAATGCGTGCTTTATTAGTAAAACAATTATCTACGTAATTAAATATGATAGGTATTTGTGTGCGTGTGTGTGTGTGATACTAGCTAGCTCGCCGCCGCGGGGCATGCACACTTCACTAAACGCATACACACACACACACACGCCGAAACAACTACACACACTCGCTCACACACTCTCGCACGCCATACACAATTTATCCATACACGATCACACAGACAAAATAAGACGCTGACACACTCAAACACAATCTCACACACACACATATACTCTCTCACTGCACTGTAACGGTTGCACTCCTGATTGCACTCCTGACGTATCTCATAAAAAGCAAATATCAGTTATTTTACGATTCGTTTCGATTTTACGTTTATTGAATGTATGAACGGATCTAGCATCAAGATCAGGGAAGCGTTTTTTGGTTTTCTCAATGTTCACGACACAACTGGTGAGGGTCTGCTGAAGTCATTTATTGGCAAAGCTGAACAACTCAATGTCAGTATATCAGACATGAGAGGACAGGCATATGACCATGGAGCCAATATGAGCGGGAAAAACAAAGGTATGAAAGCTCGTATACTGAAAATGAATCAACGTGCATTGTTTTGTCCATGTGGCTCTCATTCATGGAACCTCGTCGTCGCCGATGCTGCTAAGTCGTCAAACTTTGCCATAAATCTGTTTGGTGTCATTAACAGATTATATGTGCTGTTTAGTTCTTCTCGCCATCGATGGGCAATACTAGAGAAGAAAATGCCAATTTCTCTAAAGGGACTCTCAGATACAAGGTGGGAGTCACGAATCGAAGCAATCAAGCCGCTCCGCTACCACATGAGGGAGGTTTGTGAAGCATTGACATCGCTAAAAGAGTATGCCGTTAGTCAAAAGATGGTATAACAGCAACGGAAGCCAGTGCACTACTCGAAACTCTGAAGAAATGGCCCTTTCTGATCGCGATCTACGTTTGGCATGCAATATTATTTCAAATAAATAAAACAAGCAAATTAATACAATCATCATCAACAACAATAGATGTGCTGCAGGCAGAGGTAACAGCTACTGCATGGTTTTTTGAAAAATTCAGAGAGGAAGGGTTTACTACAGCCAACCGTGTCGCATCAGAGATTGCTCAACGGTTGGACATTGAGACAATATTTCCTGAAAAAAGAGTTCGGCGGAAAAAGACAATGTTCGATTATGAATGCGAAGATGAAGTACCTCTCCGCGAAGAAGAAATTTTCAGATCTCAGTTCTTCCTAACAGTCATGGACCAAATCATATCATCTTTGAATTTTCGATTCAATTGTCTGAGTGATTTTCAGATCTCAGTTCTTCCTAACAGTCATGGACCAAATCAAATCAGCTTTGAATTATAGATTCAATTAATTGTCTGAGTGGCTGAATTTGTTTGGATTTCTCTACAATATGACACAGTTAAATGTGTATATCGACAACAATACGCTACTCATGCACTATGAAATCTTCGAAAAGACGATGGATGATATAAATGCTTCAGAACTTGAGTTGAAGCTTCGTCGTTTCACCATTGCTGTCTGCAACAACTCTCTCACCAAGCCTAGAGACTTTCTGGATTACATTTGCATAAACAGCCTCACTGAAATATATCCTAACACCAGTATTGTGTTCAGGATTATGCTTGCAACTCCTGTAACTGTCGCCAGTGCTGAGAGAAGCTTCAGCAGGATGAAACTGATAAAAAACATCATGAGGTCGTCCATGTCAAATGAGCGACTGAATGCGCTAGCAATAATATCAATTGAACATGCTGTTGCTAAGTCTCTTGATTACGACAAATTGGTAGACACGTTCGCTGACACTAAACTGAGGAAGAAATACTTCCATTGATGCTTAATGGACATTTACAACAATGAATGCCTGATTTTAATAGTGCAAAAATATGTTGTGTATTGAGCTGTGATTTGTGTTGTGCATTGGGCTGTGTTGTTATGCGCTGTGAGAATATTATGTACAATATGCTGTATTTAACCTATTAGTTTGTACATTAATTTAACTAACCTGACCTAATTCGTGTGCGTCTGTGTATCGGTCGCTTACTTATTTAATTTTATATCCTTTAACTTTTTGCTAAGATATTTTACCTATGCTTGTATGATGAGTTTATGTCTCATCAGTAGTATGCTTGTAGTATGTTTAATAAGCTTAGTATTATGTAATGCATGCAATAAATTGTAACATGCTTAGTATGCTAATTGCTTAGTATAATAAGCTGCTTAGTATACTTCCATATTGCCCAATGGTGTCGTATTTGTATCTTGACCATCACAATAATAATATAATTTCAATAACGCGCATATTCAAACAAGCGCGAGATCAATCACAAAAATACGCGTAGGGAACAATTGCATATTCGTGTGTACTTAACAATTTCATGTTAATGTGCACTTCAAACCAACTTGAAAGCCGAAGATAAGATTCATCGAAAACATTTCGTTTTACTGTCAGCAGTGGGAGAGCGATTGAGTGAATCAAATGAAATTGCAAACATGAATTTTCTAGGCGAAGATGAAAACCATCTGCAAGATGGTGGATATCATGGTGTCAGATATGAGAGAGTAACAACGACTTGCCGAACAGCTGAGCGTATACAGTGATATATGATAACTTATCATTGTTAAGTTAATGGAGGTGTGAGCACAGATAATACAAGAAGCAACAAACTGGCATATATATATATATATATATATATATATATATATACAGCACGAGCAACACGAGCATGCCAGTCTGAAGCTTCTTATATATATATATATATATATATATATATATATATATATATATATATATATATATATATATATATATATATATGCCAGTATATGTATATCTATATATAGAAAAGAGATCCTCTGTGTGTGTGTGTGTGTGTGTCTGTGTGTCTGTTCGACCCTCCTTGGTCCATTTTCTATCAGCTATTATTTGGCCACCACTGAGCCTACCCGCTAACAATATATATAATCATGTTGGAAATTTTCTTGTCTACACTTTAAATTAAATTTTAAAATTCAAAAATGAAATAAAAAAAAGTTATAGCGGTGAAAGGACAAAATGAACCCTGAAAAATGCGAAAATTTTGTTCAATTTTCTGAAGACTACTCCTCCTAAACCAGCAATGGTACAACTATAAAAATTATACCAATGTGTAGAAAATTTTTCGTTCTACTCAACAAATAATAATTTATACCCAAAAACTAAATATAAAACATGTAAAATGGAAAACAATCAATCTACATTCAAAATTTTATTTAAACTCCACGCGTCCGATTTTCTATACTTTTTTCTCTATTTCTCAAAAACTAATAATCACACATCTAAATAAATAATACCATCATGCTGCGAATTTTGTTTGCTACAACACGGCATAATTTTTAATTTTCCAAAGTGTATTAAAAAAAAGTTACGGCGGTGTGAAGTGTAAATGACAAAAAAGCAAAAAGGCAAAATTAGCACAAAAAACGTGAATATTTTGGTCAATATTCCCCTATCTATTCCTCATATACCAGCAATGGTACAGCTATACAAATTATGGTATTGTATAGATAATTTTGTGTTCTACAAGAAAAGTTATAATTTATACCCACAAATGATACAAAAAACGTGTAAAATTGGCAAAATTCTCAAATACATCCAAAATTGCACTTGAACACCGGGCGACTGATATTAATTCTTTTTTCTACTATTTCTCAGTAAATATTTGTAACACATAAAAATGAATTATATCATCGTGCTAGAAATCTTGTTTTCTACAATACGGTATAATTTATAATTTTCCAAAGTGTATCTGAAGGACGTTACGGCGGTGTAAAGTCAAAAGCACATATTACCAATTTGACAGCTATTATGCGCACTTGCGATTACACAGGAATATACACCGATTAAATTTCACTGAAGCCCAATCACAATTAAGAATGCATCATATTAGCTCCAAGCATGGATGGTGTGGTTTTATTGGGTACAGTTTAATTAATGCTACACTATACTGAATAGAATGGCCTTATTGTCCTCAATATTTACACATGAATTGTTCCGCCCGACGGGCGGGTAAAATACTACTGGGAACAAAGTTAACTACTGAATTTTACTGTATAATTTAATTGGTTTAATTTCAAGTTGCATAAGCTTAAGTTGCATAAGGATATAGGTTGTAATATCATGCAATGCCAACTATATGAATATGCTGTTTTAGCGGGCGCATAAATCTGGAATTATAGAGATGACAGAAAGTTTCATTGTTTTGATAGTGTTACACTTCTGAATTACTACACACGAAGGACGGGTGTGAATTTGAGCAGTGTTGAGGGAAAAACATCTTCAATAATTAATACAAGAATTTACAAATTTGACTTTTTCTATTGGTCGTTTTTCATCAATTTTCTTTGTGTTTGTTTCGTGTTTGAGTTCTGAATTATTCCGCACGACGGGCAGCTTTAAATATGAGGCGGGTTGTGGAAAAACATGTTTTCTAAATTGAAACATAAATTTCACATTTAGACTTTTATATTGGCTAAATCTTTTTTATGGGTTTGTTTATATTTTTCAATTTGCACTAATTTTTTTATGAATTGAATATTAATTATATTTTATGAACTGTTCCGCACGACGGGCGGGCTTAAATCTATATATATAAAAGAGATCCTCTGTGTGTGTGTGTGTGTGTCTGTGTGTGTGTGTGTTCGACCCTCCTTGGTCCATTTTCTATCAGCTATTATTCGGCCACCACTCAGCCTACCCGCTAACAATTTATACCATCACGTTGGAAATTTTCTTGTCTACACTTTAGATTAAATTTTAAATTTCAAAAATGAAATAAAAAAAAGTTATAGCGGTGAAAAGACAAAATGAACCCTGAAAAATGCGAAAATTGTGGTCAATGCTCTGCCATCTACTCCTCATAAACCAGAAATGGTACAGCCAAACAGATTATACCACTGTGTAGAGAATTTTCTGTTCTACAAGATAGGTTATAATTTATATCCAAAAATAGAACATAAAAGATGTAAACATGACAAAATTTCAATCTATATTCAAAATTATATTTATACTCCACGCGTCCGATTTTCTATACTTTTTTCTCTATGTATCAAAAACTAATTATCACACAACTAAATAAATAATACCATCATGCTGGGAATTTTGTTTGCTACAACACGGTATAATTTTTAATTTTCCAAAGTGTATTAAAAAAAAGTTACGGCGGTGTGAAGTCAAAATGACAAAGTCAAAAATGCAAAATTAGCACTGGAAACCGTGAATGTTTTGCTAAATATTCCCCTATCTATTCCTCATAAACCAGCAATGGTACAGCTATAAAAATTATACTATTGTGTAGATAATTTTGTGTTCTACAAGAAACGTTATAATTTATACCCACAAATGATAAAAAAATGTGTAAAATTGGCAAAATTGTCAAATACATCCAAAATTACACTTGATCACCGGGCGCCTAAATTAATTCATTTTTCTACCTATTTCTCAGGAACTATTTGTCACACATTAAAATAAATTATATCATCGTGCTGGAAATTGTATTTTTTTAAATGCGGTATAATTCTTAATTTTCCAAAGTGTATCTGAAGGAAGTGACGGCGGTGTAAAGTTAAAAGGACATATTGCCAATTTGACAGCTATTATGCGCACTTGCGATTACACAGGAATATACTACTGTGTAGAGAATTTTGTGTTCTACAAGAAAAGGTGTAATTTATACCCACAAATGATACAAAAAACGTGTAAAATTGGCAAAATTCTCAAATACATCCAAAATTACACTTGAACACCGGGTTACTACAATTTATTCATTTTTATACCCATTTCTCAGGAACTATTTGTCATACATTAAAATTAATTATACCATCGTGCTAGAAATTTTGTTTCCTACAGTACGGTATAATTATTAATTTTCCAAAGTGTATCTGAAGGAAGTTACGCCGGTGTAAAGTCAAAATGTCATGTTGCCAATTTGACAGCTATTATGCGCACTTGCGATTACACAGGAATATACACCGATTAAATTTCACTGAAGCCCAATCACAATTAAGAATGCATCATATTAGCTCCAAGCATGGATGGTGTGGTTTTATTGGGTACAGTTTAATTAATGCTACACTATACTGAATAGAATGGCCTTATTGTCCTCAATATTTACACATGAATTGTTCCGCCCGACGGGCGGGTAAAATACTACTGGGAACAAAGTTAACTACTGAATTTTACTGTATAATTTAATTGGTTTAATTTCAAGTTGCATAAGCTTAAGTTGCATAAGGATATAGGTTGTAATATCATGCAATGCCAACTATATGAATATGCTGTTTTAGCGGGCGCATAAATCTGGAATTATAGAGATGACAGAAAGTTTCATTGTTTTGATAGTGTTACACTTCTGAATTACTACACACGAAGGACGGGTGTGAATTTGAGCAGTGTTGAGGGAAAAACATCTTCAATAATTAATACAAGAATTTACAAATTTGACTTTTTCTATTGGTCGTTTTTCATCAATTTTCTTTGTGTTTGTTTCGTGTTTGAGTTCTGAATTATTCCGCACGACGGGCAGCTTTAAATATGAGGCGGGTTGTGGAAAAACATGTTTTCTAAATTGAAACATAAATTTCACATTTAGACTTTTATATTGGCTAAATCTTTTTTATGGGTTTGTTTATATTTTTCAATTTGCACTAATTTTTTTATGAATTGAATATTAATTATATTTTATGAACTGTTCCGCACGACGGGCGGGCTTAAATCTATATATATAAAAGAGATCCTCTGTGTGTGTGTGTGTGTGTGTCTGTGTGTGTGTGTGTTCGACCCTCCTTGGTCCATTTTCTATCAGCTATTATTCGGCCACCACTCAGCCTACCCGCTAACAATTTATACCATCACGTTGGAAATTTTCTTGTCTACACTTTAGATTAAATTTTAAATTTCAAAAATGAAATAAAAAAAAGTTATAGCGGTGAAAAGACAAAATGAACCCTGAAAAATGCGAAAATTGTGGTCAATGCTCTGCCATCTACTCCTCATAAACCAGAAATGGTACAGCCAAACAGATTATACCACTGTGTAGAGAATTTTCTGTTCTACAAGATAGGTTATAATTTATATCCAAAAATAGAACATAAAAGATGTAAACATGACAAAATTTCAATCTATATTCAAAATTATATTTATACTCCACGCGTCCGATTTTCTATACTTTTTTCTCTATGTATCAAAAACTAATTATCACACAACTAAATAAATAATACCATCATGCTGGGAATTTTGTTTGCTACAACACGGTATAATTTTTAATTTTCCAAAGTGTATTAAAAAAAAGTTACGGCGGTGTGAAGTCAAAATGACAAAGTCAAAAATGCAAAATTAGCACTGGAAACCGTGAATGTTTTGCTAAATATTCCCCTATCTATTCCTCATAAACCAGCAATGGTACAGCTATAAAAATTATACTATTGTGTAGATAATTTTGTGTTCTACAAGAAACGTTATAATTTATACCCACAAATGATAAAAAAATGTGTAAAATTGGCAAAATTGTCAAATACATCCAAAATTACACTTGATCACCGGGCGCCTAAATTAATTCATTTTTCTACCTATTTCTCAGGAACTATTTGTCACACATTAAAATAAATTATATCATCGTGCTGGAAATTGTATTTTTTTAAATGCGGTATAATTCTTAATTTTCCAAAGTGTATCTGAAGGAAGTGACGGCGGTGTAAAGTTAAAAGGACATATTGCCAATTTGACAGCTATTATGCGCACTTGCGATTACACAGGAATATACTACTGTGTAGAGAATTTTGTGTTCTACAAGAAAAGGTGTAATTTATACCCACAAATGATACAAAAAACGTGTAAAATTGGCAAAATTCTCAAATACATCCAAAATTACACTTGAACACCGGGTTACTACAATTTATTCATTTTTATACCCATTTCTCAGGAACTATTTGTCATACATTAAAATTAATTATACCATCGTGCTAGAAATTTTGTTTCCTACAGTACGGTATAATTATTAATTTTCCAAAGTGTATCTGAAGGAAGTTACGCCGGTGTAAAGTCAAAATGTCATGTTGCCAATTTGACAGCTATTATGCGCACTGGCGATTACACATGAATATACACTGATTAAATTTCACTGAAGTCCAATCACAATTTACGCACTTGCGATTACACAGGAATATACTACTGTGTAGAGAATTTTGTGTTCTACAAGATAAGCTATAATTTATACCCACAAATGATACAAAAAACGTGTAAAATTGGCAAAATTCTCAAATACATCCAAAATTACACTTGAACACCGGGCGACTAAAATTAATTCATTTTTCTACTATTTCTCAGTAACTATTTGTTACACATAAAAATAAATTATACCATCGTTCTAGAAATCTTTTCTTCTACAATACGGTATAATTTGTAATTTTTCAAAGGGTATCTGAAGGAAGTTACGGCGGTGTAAAGTCAAAAGGACATATTGCCAATTTGACAGCTATTATGCGCACTTGCGATTACACAGGAATATACACCGATTAAATTTCACTGAAGCCCAATCACAATTAAGAATGCATCATATTATCTCCAAGCATGGATGGTGTGGTTTTATTGCGTACAGTTTAATTAATGCTACACTCTACTGAATATAAAGGCTTTATTGTCCTCAATAACGTTCCGCACGACGGGCGGGTAAAATGCTATTGGGAACAAAGTAAACTACTGAATTTAACTGTGTAATTTAATTGGTTTAATTTCAAGTTGCATAAGCATAAGTTGCATAAGGATATGGGTTGCAATATCATGTAATGCCAACTTATGCTGTTTTAGCGGAAGCATTAACCTGGAATTATAGAGATGACAGAAGGTTGCATTGTTTTGATAGTGTTGTGGAAAAACATGTTTTCTAAATTGAAACATAAATTTCACATTTAGACTTTTAGATTAGCTATAACTTTCCTGTGGGTTTGTTTTTCTTTTTCAATTTGCACTAATTTTTTATGAATTGAATATTAATTATATTTTATGAACTGTTCCGCACGACGGGCGAATTAAATGTATCTATAAAGAGTGGGTTTAAATGATAGCGAGGTATATGATATTTTGCTAGCAGTAAATATTCTAGCGATAAAAGTAGAATAGCTCTTAAGCAAATGATTTTGGAGAATGATGTGAACCTTTAAATATATTTTGCGATCTGATGATATATGTATTACGAATAATACGTAGCAGAATATAGATTGCATAATATAATATCGGCTGTAATATCAAGGGCTGCATTATCGATGTAATCCAAAAAATAACAACTGTATGAATATGATGCATTAGTGGAAGCATTAACCGGGAATTATGAGATAATATGATAATGGTGTAAAATTATATCGCATTATGCAACAAATGTGAATTTAGCTACCTTACAGTTTGGTCCCGATACTATATTGGCGGGTTGAGAGAAAAGTATTGGTGGGCCGCGTGTTTGGGACCCCTGGGGTAGATAATCTCAGTCTTCTGATTACAAATTATGATCGCATCAGTATATTTTGTGATCACAAACTAATAAGTTAAATCACCTCAGACTAGGCTGAGAGCGGTCAAGATTGAATGGTTGGGTTGGGTTGGGTAGGTTTGACTCAGGTTATATTGGGTTTTAATGATAGCGGAAAATATATCAATTTTAACAATAAATATTATAGCGGTAAAAGTGAAATAGTACTTAAGCAAATGATATTGGGGAATGATGTTAAGTAATAAATATAGTTTGGAAACAGTCTGATGAAAAGATTTCATCATCTTTCATTGTTTGTTTCGTGTTTGTGTTCTGAATTATACCACACGACGGGCAGATTTATATATCAGGCGGGTTGAGGGATAATATTTGTCAAAATAAGAACAAAAATATTCACATTTAGACTTTTCTATTGGTTAAGATATTTATAGGTTACATTTTTTGCTTTTCAATTTGTATTCATTATATTTTATGGATTTGATATGAATTTTATTGTATGAATTGTTCCGCACGACGGGTGGGTTTAAAAAAGTGTTTGTAGATCATTTTTTCAAATGGTTCATTTAAAAAAAGTTTTTTTTTTTTTTTAAATAAAAATGTTCCGCGGGCAGCAACTATAGACAATAGAACGTTCAATTTACCCTGTAGAATTAATCCATACACAAAACCAATGGATTTGACTTCAAGATGCAGAACGGATCGTGTTCGAGTTCTGAATTATTCAGCACGACGGGCGGGTTTAAAAATGACTCAGGCGGACTGAGGGGAAATATTGTGTCGAAATAAAAATAATTAAACTTATAATTTTCAATTGATTAATATTTTTATGAGTGTACCCTATTTCATTTTTATTTTTCCATATTTTTTATGAATTGAATATGAATTTCATGTTATGAATTGCTCCGCACAACGGGCGGGTTTTAATGCTATATATATATACATAAAGAAGAAATTATCTGTCTGTCTGTGTATGTATGCTTGAATATGAGGTGACATAATTGCGCTGGCTCATGGTTCGCTGGTTCAATTATCAGGGGCTTCAAACGCAAACGAAGCGATGGCTCATTTTTATGAAATAAAAATGTCCCGCGGGCAGCAATAAAACGTTCAATTTCACCGTATAGAATGAATTCATATACAAAACTAATGGATTTGACTTCAAGAACCAGAACGGATGGTGTTCGAGTTCTGAATTTTTCCTCACGTCGGGCGGGTTTAAATATGAGGCGGGTTGAGTGAAAATATTTTGTCAAAATAAAATTAAAAATAATGAAATTTAGACTTTTTAATTGATTAAGGTCTTCATGAGTTTGCCTGATTTATTTTTAATTTGCAATATTTTTATGAATTGTTCCGCACAACGGGCGGGTTTTAATGCGGTTTTAATGCTATATATATACATAAAGAAGAAATTATCTGTCTGTCTGTGTATGTATGCTTGAATATGAGGTGACATAATTGCGCTGGTTCATGGTTCGCTGGTTCAATGATCAGGGGCTTCAAACGCAAACGAAGCGATGGCTCATTTTTATGAAATAAAAATGTCCCGCGGGCAGCAATAAAACGTTCAATTTCACCGTGTAGAATGAATTCATATACAAAACTAATGGATTTGACTTCAAGAACCAGAACGGATGGTGTTCGAGTTCTGAATTATTCCGCACGTCGGCCGGGTTTAAATATGAGGCGGGCTGAGTGAAAATATTTTGTCAAAATGTAAATTAAAAATAATGAAATTTAGACTTTTTAATTGATTAAGGTTTTTATGAGTTTGCCTTATTTATTTTTAATTTGCAATATTTTTATGAATTCTTCCGCACAACGGGCGGGTTTTAATGCTAGTGTATCTATAAAGAGTGGGTTTAAATGATAGCGAGGTATATGATATTTTGCTAGCAGTAAATATTCCAGCGATAAAAGTAGAATAGCTCTTGAGCAAATGATGGTGGAGAATGATGTGAACCTTCAAATATATTTTGCGATCTGATGATATATGATCTGATGATATATTAGGAATAATACGTTGCAGAATATAGATTGCATAATATAATATCGGCTGTAATATCAAGGGCTGTAATATCGGTGTAATCCAAAAAATAACAACTGTATGAATATGATGCATTAGTGGAAGCATTAACCGGGAGTTATGAGATAATATTATGGAAAAACGTTCATATATATACTAAAAAATTGTATTGATATTTTGTGTTTACATTTCGAAATTATCCCTGACGACAGGCTTAAGTATGAGGCGGGTTGACTGAATAATATGCCGTCAATTATTAGAATAAGAATAGGCAAATTCACAACAGGAATTTTCTATTGGTATAGATTTTACAATTCAGAGTTTTCTATTAGACTGGCTGTTTGCATTTAAATATGTATTACTTTTGTTTTATTAATTGTTCCGCACGACGGGTGGGTTCAAACATTCAATTTTATCGTGTGGAATGAATCCATATACAAAACTCACGGGCTTGACTTCAAGATCCAGACTCACTAATGTAAATGTGACTTAAATGGTGTATAAATATATCGCATTATGCAACAAATGTGAATTTAGCTGCCTTACAGTTTGGTTCCGATATTATATTGGCGGTTTGAGAGAAAAGTATTGGTGGGCCGCGTGTTTGGAACCCCCGGGGTAGATAATCTCAGTCTTCTGATTACAAATTATGATCGAATCAGTATATTTTGTGATCACAAACTAATGAGTTGAATCACCTCAGACTAGGCAGAGTGTGGTCAAAATTGAATGGTTGGGTTGGGTTGGGTAGGTTTGACTCAGGTTATATTGGGTCTAAATGATAGCGGAAAAAAAATATATTTTAGCAATAAATATTATAGCGGTAAAAGTAAGATAGTACTTGAGCAAATAATGTTGGGGAACCATGTTAAGTAATAAATATAGTTTGGAAACATTCTGATGAAAAGATTTCATCATCTTTCATTGTTTGTTTTGTGTTTGTGTTCCACACGACGGGCAGACTTATATATCAAGCGGGTTGAGGGATAATATTTGTCATAATAAAAACAAAAATATTCACATTTAGACTTTTCTATTGGTTAAGATATTTATAGGTTACATGTCTTGCTTTTCAATTTGCATTCATTATATTTTATGGATTTAATATGAATTTCATTGTATGAATTGTTCCGCACGACGGGCGGGTTTAAAAAAAGTGTTTCCATTTTTTAGTTCATTTTTTCAAATGGTTCATTTAGAACAAGGTAATTTCTTTCTAAATATAAATGCTCCTCGAGCAGCAACTATAGGCAATAGAACGTTCAATTTCCCCTGTAGAATTAATCCATACACAAAACCAATGGATTTGACTTCAAATATGAATTTTATTGTATGAATCGTTCCGCGCGACGGGCGGGTTTAAAAATGACCAAGGCGGACTGAGGGGAAATATTTTGCTGAAATAAAAATAATTAAACTTGGAATTTTTGATTGATTAATATTTTTATGAGTGTACCCTATTTCATTTTTAATTTTCCATATTGTTTATGAATTGAATATTAATTTCAAGTTATGAATTGCTCCGCACAACGGGCGGGTTTTAATGCTAGTCTATATCTATATATATAAAAGAGATCCTCTGTGTGTCTGTGTGTGTGTCTGTTTGTGTGTCCCACCCTCCTTGGTCTATTTTCTATCAGCTAATACTCGGCCACCACTTGGCGTACCCGCTAACAATATATACCATCACGTTGAAAATTTTCTTGTCTACACCTTAGATTAAATTTTAAATTTCAAAAATGAAACCAAAAAAAGTTATAGCGGTGAAAAGACAAAATGAACCCTGAAAAACGCGAACATTTTGGTCAATTTTCTGAAGACTACTCCTCCTATACGAGCAATGGTACAACTATACAAATTATACCAATGTGTAGAAATTTTTTGGTTATACTCAACGAACTATAATTTATACCCAAAATTGAATATAAAACATGTAAAATGGAAAAAAATTCAATATACATTCAAAATTATATTTAAACTCCACGCGTCCGATTTTCTATACTTTTTTCTCTATTTCTCAAAAACTAATTATCACACATCTAAATAAATAATACTATCATGCTGGAAATTTTGTTTTCTACAACACGGTATAATTTTTAATTTTCCAAAGTGTATAAAAAAAAGTTGCGGCGGTGTGAAGTGTAAATGACAAAGTCAAAAAGGCAAAATTAGCAAAAACAACGTGAATATTTTGGTCAATATTTCGCTATCTATTCCTCATAAACCAGCAATGGTACAGCTATAAAAATTATACTATTATGTAGATAATTTTGTGTTCTAGAAGAAAATTTATAATTTGTACCCACAAATGATACAAAAAACGTGTAAAATTGGCAAAATTCTCAAATACATCCAAAATTACACTTGAACACCGGGTGATTAAAATTAATTAATTTTTCTACCTATAGGAATCCCACAAACCCATAGGAATGTTTAGCCAATATAAAAGTCTAAATGTGAAATTTATGTTTCAATTTAGAAAACATGTTTTTCCACAACCCGCCTCATATTTAAAGCTGCCCGTCGTGCGGAATAATTCAGAACTCAAACACGAAACAAACACAAAGAAAATTGATGAAAAACGACCAACAGAAAAAGTGAAATTTGTAAATTCTTGTTTTAATTATTGACGATGTTTTTCCCTCAACACTGCTCAAATTCACTCCCGTCCTTCGTGTGTAGTAATTCAGAAGTGTAACACTATCAAAACAATGAAACTTTCTGTCATCTCTATAATTCCAGATTTATGCGTCCGCTAAAACAGCATATTCATATAGTTGGCATTGCATGATGTTACAACCCATATCCTTATGCAACTTAAGCTTATGCAACTTGAAATTAAACAAATTAAATTAAACAGTAAAATTCAGTAGTTTACTTTGTTCCCAGTAGCATTGTATCCGCCCGTCGGGCGTAACAATTCATGTGTAAATATTGAGGACAATAAAGCCATTCTATTCAGTGTAGTGTAGCATAAATTAAACTGTACCCAATAAAACCACACCATCCATGCTTGGAGCTAATATGATGCATTCTTAATTGTGATTGGGCTTCAGTGAAATTTAATCGGTGTATATTCCTGTGTAATTGCAAGTGCGTATAATAGCTGTCAAATTGGTAATATGTGCTTTTGACTTTACACCGCCGTAACTTCCTTCAGATACACTTTGGAAAATTAAAAATTATATCGTATTGTAGAAAACAAGATTTCTAGCACGATGGTATAATATATTTTTATGTTTAACAAATAGTTAATGAGAAATAGTAGAAAAATGAATTAATTTTAGTCGCCCGGTGTTCAAGTGTAATTTTGGATGTATTTGAGAATTTTGCCAATTTTACACGTTTTTTGTATCATTTGTGGGTATAAATTATAGCTTATATTGTAGAACACAAAATTCTCTACACATTAGTATATTCCTGTGTGATCGCAAGTGCGTAAATTGTGATTGGACTTCAGTGAAATTAAATCAGTGTATATTCATGTGTAATCGCAAGTGCGCATAATAGCTGTCAAATTGGCAACATGCCATTTTGATTTTACACCGCCGTGACTTCCTTTAGGTTCACTTTGGAAAATAAAAAATTATACCGTATTGTAGAAAACAAAATTTCTAGCACGATGGTATAATTTATTTTAATGTGTGACAGGTAGTTACTGAGAAATAGTAGAAAAATTAATTAATTTTAATAACCCGGTGTTCAAGTGAAATTTTGGATCTATTTGAGAATTTTGCCGATTTTACACGTCTTTTGTATCATTTGTGGGTATAAATTATAACTTTTATTGCAGAACACAAAATTATTTACACAATAGTACAATATTTATAGCTGTACCATTGCTGGTTTATGAGGAATAGATAGCGGAATATTGACCAAAATATTCACGTTTTTTTGTTCTAATTTTGCCTTTTTGACTTTGTCATTTACACTTCACACCGCCGTAACTTTTTCTTAATACACTTAGTAAAATAAAAAATTATAATTTGTTGTAGAAAACAAAATTCCCAGCATGATGGTATCATTTATTTAGATGTGTGATAATTATTTTTTGAGAAATAGAGAAAAACATATAGAAAATTTGACGCGTGGAGTTTAAATAAAATTTTGAATGTAGATTGAATTTTTGTCTATTTTACATGTTTTATATTCAATTTTTTGGTATACATTATAATGCGTTGAGTAGGAAATAAAATTTCTTTGATACGATAAATTTTCTTTGATAAATTTCTTTGAACTTATCATTGATAAGTGAATGGAGGTGTGAACACAGATAATATAAGAAGCAACAAACTGGCATGCTCGTGTTGCTCGTGCTGTATATATATATATATATATATATATATATATATATATATATACTTTGGAAGGAGGCCATTATGTATGCACGATTTGTTGAAATCAACAGCAATCTGGGCACTGTTGTGCTGGTACGATAGCTTCTCTATGCTTCGCACGATTTTTCTGTGTTCAGGAGACAACACACTCAGTTGTTCACTGAAGTTTATTCCTCGAGGTACCTTTCGGCTGTCACTAGCCATCGTCAGGAGAAGTAGATATAACACAATACAAAACAAAATACACAATATCAAACAATACACGATAAACGGTGTTTTTCGTGTACGGTTTTCGTGTAGCCGAAAGGTACTTCGAGGAATAAACTTCAGTGAACAACTGAGTGTGTTGTCTCCTGAACACAGAAAAATCGTGCGAAGCATAGAGAAGCTATCGTACCAGCACAACAGTGCCCAGATTGCTGTTGATTTCAACAAATCGTGCATATATATATACGAATATAATAAACCAACTGTGTATTTTACACAACAGCGATGATAAATGTCAGGCAGTGACAAAAAAGAGAATAAACCAATTCCGATCGATACAAATACACATTTATCATGAAATTCTCCCATTACCCTATTTATAACTCAAATTTAATGAAATTCTTATTTGCAATTATTCTAACACTAATCGCTAATCGGCACCATTATCAACAGGAACTTTCAACCGTAAGTAGAGTTCAGTTGTTATAGATATTTTGTCCAAGCTCATTTTGATAAGTGTTCTTTGTAAGTAAATGTCTATATATGAGCACAATTACGTCTATGCAAACGTGTTTCTCGTCTGCGCGCCCGCTGAAAATTATATATCATACACCGTGTATGTATCGTATTTCCAGTCTACCCTGCTTCATTCTTAATTTCCTGCGTAAATATTTGTACGCTGCCGCAAAACTAAGTAGTTGTTGGAAAACTAAGACTGTCAGAACCCAGTTATTGCTTGCAGCTCTGATGAAATTTTTTCCAATTATTATTATTATTACAATGATTGAACAAGGTAGAAAGGCAAGAGCACAAACGCTATAAATTGCACGTGAGGAAAACATTAGGCAGGTCAAAATTCAGGGGATGATACTTATTGCGTTTGTTCTCATAAAGCTCTCATACATACGTTACCAGCGTTACGTCGCGGTGACTAGGTCCAGGATCAAAGTGCCACAACACAAACACAGCTGATGCGATTACTCTGTCTAATAAGCTCAGCTTAGAATCTGCTGCTGAAAGCCATAACGGGCGTAATATTTATAATTAAATATTTACAAAGATCAGAAATGCGAATAATGTCTTCATAAGTTGACCTACTGACGCTTGAACGCATATTCGATAGGAGTGTGCATATTTGCTATCAGGAGACGCATTCAGTAGGGTCAATATATGCTATCAATTTTATCTCGTCAATTTTAATTGATAATTATCAATTATGTACAAATATTGAACAGCAAGGACGCCAATGCACTGCCTTGGGGCATTCCAGGATTAACATCGTGACAATCAATCTAGTTGCCACGATGTTCAAACAAGCCAAACTCACAATGCTTCTGGTTGATTTTTGAAAAATAAATGACAATCTTCTTCATATGCACATTGCAATATTTCCACCACAAAATTCATTGTCATTTTATGCAAATTATCTATGTGTTTATATGTACTATCTGTGTGGGTTATATCATGTGTATATGTGTATGTACTACTTATTAAGAATGGTTGACCCATTAAGAATAGAGTGTAATACATACAACACGTAATGCATACAAATGCAATACAAACACATAGACACGTAGACTTACATAAGCATAGACACTCACATACGTATAGATACTCTAAAACCAAGAACGGGAAAAACGTTAAAGAGTGTGATCAAGCAAAGAAACAACGGGGCAAAGCCCTCTCACCTTCGCGCAGGTAACCCGCGCACACGACGAGAATTCGTCAACTCGAGCAGAAAAAATCTCGAAACACGGCAACGATGCATATAACGCACAGGCCACCAACCGAATGACGCTCGACCGCTCGCAAAGTCAGCTTCACACGCGCCAGCTGATACACGCCTCCGGCACTAGGCTCAAGTCGCGGCCAATCAGCGCGCAGTAACGTGCGACGCCATACCTCGCACCACTCGGCTCAAGCCAACCGCTATGACGTCACACCGCACGCCACTCGACAACAACGCCACATCTCCCCCAGCTTTTCACCTGAAAGCTCACAACAAACACGCTTGCAAACACGCACGGTTAAACTTCATCATCGGATAGACACACGTACTCGTTTAACCATGCCGGCGGTCGACGTCTCCTCGTTGACCGCCTCGGCTGCTCGACTGCAGCCATATCCTCGACTCTCTCAGCCGCGACGCCCTCTCCGACATTCTCTCGAGCAATATGTACACTCACGTCCTCTGAGGGCTCTTGAGGTTCCTGCTCCACAGACACACGGTCCGCATCCACGCCCTCGCCAATAGCCAGTCGCTCAGGTGGCAGGCTGTCAGGTGTTCTGTCACCGCCGGGACTAACGGCCGCCTCGTCTCGTCCGCCATCACCGCTCAGGTCCAAGCTACGCCGGGTGGCTCCACCGGGTGGCTCCACATATCCGCGATTGCCGGTCGCATCCACATCCCAACCGCCGCTGGTCGGTTCCACGTCGCCATGAGTGTCGGTCTCGTCTATGGCTCCACTATGGCCGGCACAGCGACGCTTGCGCAGGTCGCGCACATGACGCGGCATGCCATCTACGCACACAGCGTGCTGTGAGACGACCCTGGTCACCTTCCCGATGGTCCACGGCGTTGTACATGACGGGATCGGCGGTTTCACCCACACCTCGTCACCAACGGCAAACGCTGCTGTCTGGTCATCAGCGTCCCTGCGGCCGGTCTCAAATGGAAGACGCCACTCGTATCTGAAAATTCATCTCGAGGGAATAGTGCTCACCTGAGTTTCTTTGCGCGGCGTAACGTTGTACCAGAACGTCGCCTCCTCCGGGGAAATATGACCCCTCGCTGCGATCCTTTTGATCGTACGGTGATTTCGCTCCACGATCCCGTTACCGCCCGGGGCGTATGCGGCTCGGAATCGCAAAGAAATGCACCACTCGTCGGCGAACTGCTCCATCGCCGCCGACCGGAACGCCGTCGAGTTGTCCAGTAACAGCTCCTCAAACGGCCCACGCTCAATCAGAATCTGCCGCAGCTGAGCTATAATGCACAACGCCGTCTCATTCGGCAATCTGCGCCATACGGCAAGACGTGATGGACCACAATCCACCATCGACAGGTAAACGCCGGCATCGTAATGAGTGACGTCCGCTGCCACTCGATACCAGTCCCTGTCCACGGCCAGACTACCCTGACCTACGAGGTTCTCCTCTCTCACCGCTGAATCAATACGTTGACAAGCCTCGCATCCAGCTAACTCCGCCTTCACATGGGCTCTCGTCAAATCACTCCGCAATTGTTGACCCAGGTAAAACGTCCTCTCGACACCTAAATGATGGGGCAGATGAGCCGCCCAAACGGTGTCCTTGATGCTCTTCTTCGTAGCAATAGCTGCTGATATTGCCACCTCCTCCTCACCAGCGTCACGATGAACAAGCCACTTCTTGGCCACCCTGGTCATCTGATCAGCTTTATTCTCCACAGTCGTGACGAACCGGAGAGAAACTGTCAGGCCATGCTCGGCGATCGTCTCCTTAATCACCGCCAGTCGGCGCTTCACCAGCATCTTGGCAGAACCTTTAGTGCGGACACGGTTGCGCCCCTCGACAGTGTTGTCCATCCAACTAAGCACTGTCCTCGAGTCTGTCGCGACGGTAAACGTCTTGAACCCCCACGAAATCGCCATATTGATGCCACGACCGACTGCCTCCAGTTCGGACACATTGATGTGTAGGACGTCGGTCTTCTTACGGAGGCAAGTAGCATCCTAAACGATGCAGCCGTCCACCTCGACCACCACGTCAAGCGCCAGCGTGCTCGCGTCATTCCATACTGTGATGTTTCCAGCTGCGTTCACGTCCCATCGACCCTTTACCGGGTCCGCCTTCTGAACACGCTGCAACAGCTCAGACACAAGCACACACACAACATTCTCCAACGGGTTATCCAACGACCCGCCACACCCCAACCGCTTCAAAAAACTGCAATGGGGGCGTAACCACCCGGCAACGGGGTAATGGCCGACTAAGCGACCACATACGGAGAACAACCCACGCTTGGTCAGCCCTGTCAATTCGGGTGCAGCGTCACGAAGAGCTGTCCCTCTCGACATATTCAACCACCCATCGGGTCCCTTCTTCAGAGCAATTCCCAATAATCGACCCCCATCTAGGCCCTCCGGCTCCTTAGTCTCAAAGCCATACCTTTGCAGATGTTCCCGAAGCTGCTGCACGCTCACATCGGACGTCCTCACGATGATATCGTCGACATAATTATCTGTCGCCTTTCGCACCTTCTCGTCCAATGACAGGACCTTTCGCAGAATCAGCGTCATTATTCTTGGTGCACATGACAGGCCGAAGCCCAGCCGCGTCAACGCATAATACACACCATTATACCTCACGACCTGACATTTCCACAGATCTCGGCTCACGTGAATCTGCAGGTACGCCGACTTGAGATCAACTACCTTGATCTCCCCCTGCCATTGCCTCCACTCTCTGATCTTGTCAGCACACACTGACACACCGTCATCTCCTGTGTGACACTCGACAAAGCCGTTCAGCTCACGGTAATCCATAACAGGACGAACTTTGTCTTTCGTCGGCTGTACGACGGCCAACAGCGGGATGATCCCCTTTACTGGGCCGTGCCATGGGATCAACCAGCCTTTCTCGATCCAGCTCCGGATCTCGGCATTGTACCTCTCGCTCACTCCGGAAGCTCTCGTAAATCTGTACTCCGCCACGCTGTTCTGTAGCTGGTCCGGCTCTTTGTCAGACCACCGCCAGCTCACCGTCCATCGGCCCTCAGCGAATGCCGCTACGAAGTCCTTGTCGACAACTTCCAGCGGCTGCGGACTATCCGTGGAGCCTGCCAACATAAACCTCACACACTTCGTCGATTTATTAGACACACACTTACGCGCCGGTGCACGACAGCACCCCTCGGGGTAAGGTTTCCCCCACTCAACGGTGTAGTTAGAGTCAACACCTGTAGTTAGAGTCAACAACTCTTCACTGTTACGCCTCCCATATGGTCAATAACATCGTTGCCCAGGAGGCACTCCACCCCAAGGTTTTCTAATCCCTTAACTACGAGCCCGGAAACTCTAAAACAGTGTCCCTGCAGCCCTATTACTACGTCACAGGACTTCGTCTCATGAGAAGTCCTACCATCCGCTGTAATCAACGGTCGTCCCCGACGGGGAAGTGAACCCGCCACCACCCGTGCACTAACAATTGTGCACTCACTTCCCGTGTCAACCAGACACCGGGAGCAACGACCGTTGAGAACAGCTTCAACGACCGGCATACGACGCTAAGTCAATACACCGGCCGTCCCTCGAATCGCCCGGCGGGCCCGACGCACCAAATGTGCTCCGCTGATGAGTCCACGCGCAGAGCAAGGACTCACCGTCGCCCCTTTACAGGGGCCGCCGCTTAATTGCGGTCGACTTCCATGTCGGAGGTCGCTGCGCCCCGTGCTGCGCCCTCCGCATGAAAATGCGAGCTCGTCCGAGCTCGCGAGCGGCGTGACGTCGACGTCGACGCCGGCTCCTCGCAATCACGAGCGAAATGCCCGTGCTTGCCACACCGGTAGCATTGCGCTCCCGGGCACTCGCGGACCAGATGGTCGCCGCCACATCGGTAGCAGTGGAGCGTCCGGCGCGCAGAAGAGCGTGCAAAAGAGCGCGCAGAAGAGCGCTCCGGACGGCCCGCCCACCGAGACACAGCCGTCTCGCTCGTCCGACGCTTGAGGAACAGGAGAGCGGTCCCTCGAGCTGCTCGCTACTTGAGCGTAGCTGACTCGCTGCCTAGATGCAGCCATCACCCCAGATGGGCGGTTTCTGGCTGCAGCAGCCCTACGCGCACCAATTCTGGCGCGCACCGCCGACAGCACGCTGTCGAACTCGGAGGTATACGCCCCCTCTTTCGCCATAGCCCACTCATAGATTGAGTCGGGTAGGCCCTCATAAAACTTGACGCGGAAGGCCAAGCTCTCGGGTGTTAACCCTACACGGCGACCTAGACGCTCTAGGTCGTCCACAAAGGCGTCCACTGACTCGCCAGATCGAAACTGACGAGTCGAGAAACGCCTCCACGCCTCTTGGCGAGGCACGCCAAACTCCGCGACCAGCGTGGCTTTCACCACGGCCCACTGTGAGGCGTCGCCGACGAGCATGCGCCGGTAGAGCCGGCGCGCGCTCCCATCCAGCATATGGTCGACCATTTCGCAAGGGTCGACCTGCTGGACAGGGCATAGCCGCTCAAAGTCGGCCAGCCACTCAGTGACGTCAAGGGTGACGTCACCACCGAAACGCGGTAGAGCCCGCCCTATCCTGTCAAGGATCGGCTCTCTGAGTTGGCCAACATCTTAATGCAAGATGTTGGCCAACTGGCCAACATCTACCACGGGTCCTGCGGCCCGCTGCTCGGGTCTCTGACCCTCCTGACCGAAGTAATCGGAATCGCTACCGGAACCCCCTTCGACAAACTCACGTTTGCCCCCGCCAACGGCCTCAGCCATATAGCCGAAATAGCTTGTGATCAAGCAAAGAAACAACGGGGCAAAGCCCTCTCACCTTCTCGCAGGTAACCCGCGCACACGACGAGAATTCGTCCACTCGAGCAGAAAAAATCTCGAAACACGGCAACGATGCTTATAACGCACAGGCCACCAACCGAATGACGCTCGACCGCTCGCAAAGCCAGCTTCACACACGCCAGCTGATACACGCCTCCGGCACTAGGCTCAAGTCGCGGCCAATCAGCGCGCAGTAACGTGCGACGTCATACCTCGCACCACTCGGCTCAAGTGAACCGCTATTACGTCATACCGCACGCCACTCGACAACAACGCCACAAAGAGCAAAGACAATAAGGCTAAATACGGTATTTTTGTGAGATGGTGACAGAATTATTGTGGCCTGATGAAGAGTACGAGATGTTAAGGAAGTATTTTCTACAGTGTCGTTTAAACGAATCAAGCGATCGAATGGAACGAAGGGAAGACGGGAGCTTGTTATATATACGAGGGCCCTGAATAGAAAAACTACGATCATAGTGAGAATGGCGAGAAGGAAATTGAGGCTCAAATAGTAAGCATTTGTTGTCAGACCTAAGGTGAGCAGAGTTGAGTGGAACCTTATACGAGAACATGTTGAATATATAGTCAGGTTTGTGGAGTATTAAAGCAGAATGGATAAGTGTACAAATACGAAACTCAATCAAAGCTTGAAGGCGCAGCACGGGCCGGCTGCAAGCCAGCAATTTTTACCACACTCATGACGTCGCAGGGGACGCGGTAACGGTACCCCGTCCTTACAAGGACGCGAGCACTCGGACACAAACACACACACACACACACACACACACACACACACACACACACACACAAAGGTACACGCACGTGCACCAAGGCAGCGGGGGCCCCGGTGACGATGAAAGAGGGTGAGAGTCAGAAGAGTTGTCACCTCTGGTCTAATCAGATAGTATACTTCCATATTGCCCAATGGTGTCGTATTTGTATCTTGACCATCACAATAATAATATAATTTCAATAACGCGCATATTCAAACAAGCGCGAGATCAATCACAAAAATACGCGTAGGGAGCAATTAATTAATGCTACACTATACTGAATAGAATGGCCTTATTGTCCTCAATATTTACACATGAATTGTTCCGCCCGACGGGCGGGTAAAATACTACTGGGAGCAAAGTTAACTACTGAATTTTACTGTATAATTTAATTGGTTTAGTTTCAAGTTGCATAAGCTTAAGTTGCATAAGGATATAGGTTGTAATATCATGCAATGCCAACTATATGAATATGCTGTTTTAGCGGGCGCATAAATCTGGAATTATAGAGATGACAGAAAGTTTCATTGTTTTGATAGTGTTACACTTCTGAATTACTACACACGAAGGACGGGTGTGAAATTGAGCAGTGTTGAGGGAAAAACATCGTCAATAATTAATGCAATAATTTACAATTTGACTTTTTCTATTGGTCGTTTTTCATCAATTTTCTTTGTGTTTGTTTCGTGTTTGAGTTCTGAATTATTCCGCACGACGGGCAGCTTTAAATATGAGGCGGGTTGTGGAAAAACATGTTTTCTAAATTGAAACATAAATTTCACATTTAGACTTTTATATTGGCTAAATCTTTTTTATGGGTTTGTATTTATTTTTCAATTTGCACTAATTTTTTTTATGAATTGAATATTAATTATATTTTATGAACTGTTCCGCACGACGGGCGGGCTTAAATGTATCTATAAAGAGTGGGTTTAAATGATAGCGAGGTATATGATATTTTGCTAGCAGTAAATATTCCAGCGATAAAAGTAGAATAGCTCTTGAGCAAATGATGGTGGAGAATGATGTGAACCTTCAAATATATTTTGCGATCTGATGATATATGATCTGATGATATATTAGGAATAATACGTAGCAGAATATAGATTGCATAATATAATATCGGCTGTAATATCAAGGGCTGTAATATCGGTGTAATCCAAAAAATAACAACTGTATGAATATGATGCATTAGTGGAAGCATTAACCGGGAGTTATGAGATAATATTATGGAAAAACGTTCATATATATACTAAAAAATTGTATTGATATTTTGTGTTTACATTTCGAAATTATCCCTGACGACAGGCTTAAGTATGAGGCGGGTTGACTGAATAATATGCCGTCAATTATTAGACTAAGAATAGGCAAATTCACAACAGGAAT
This sequence comes from Sacculina carcini, assembly GCA_916048095.2. Classification (NCBI taxonomy): domain Eukaryota; kingdom Metazoa; phylum Arthropoda; class Thecostraca; family Sacculinidae; genus Sacculina; species Sacculina carcini. The sequence continues at coordinate 3,381,606 of OU696592.1, read as the reverse complement.
TTTCTATTGGTATAGATTTTACAATTTAGAGTTTTCTATTAGACTGGCTGTTTGCATTTAAATATGTATTACTTTTGTTTTATTAAATGTTCCGCACGACGGGTGGGTTCAAACATTCAATTTTACCGTGTGGAAAGAATCCATATACAAAACTCACGGGCTTGACTTCAAGATCCAGACTCACTAATGTAAATGTGACTTAAATGGTGTATAAATATATCGCATTATGCAACAAATGTGAATTTAGCTGCCTTACAGTTTGGTTCCGATATTATATTGGCGGTTTGAGAGAAAAGTATTGGTGGGCCGCGTGTTTGGAACCCCCGGGGTAGATAATCTCAGTCTTCTGATTACAAATTATGATCGAATCAGTATATTTTGTGATCACAAACTAATGAGTTGAATCACCTCAGACTAGGCAGAGTGCGGTCAAGATTGAATGGTTGGGTTGGGTTGGGTAGGTTTGACTCAGGTTATATTGGGTCTAAATGATAGCGGAAAAAAAAATATTTTAGCAATAAATATTATAGCGGTAAAAGTAAGATAGTACTTGAGCAAATAATGTTGGGGAACCATGTTAAGTAATAAATATAGTTTGGAAACATTCTGATGAAAAGATTTCATCATCTTTCATTGTTTGTTTTGTGTTTGTGTTCCACACGACGGGCAGACTTATATATCAAGCGGGTTGAGGGATAATATTTGTCATAATAAAAACAAAAATATTCACATTTAGACTTTTCTATTGGTTAAGATATTTATAGGTTACATGTCTTGCTTTTCAATTTGCATTCATTATATTTTATGGATTTAATATGAATTTCATTGTATGAATTGTTCCGCACGACGGGCGGATTTGAAAAAAGTGTTTCCATTTTTTAGTTCATTTTTTCAAATGGTTCATTTAGAACAAGGTAATTTCTTTCTAAATATAAATGCTCCTCGAGCAGCAACTATAGGCAATAGAACGTTCAATTTCCCCTATAGAATTAATCCATACACAAAACCAATGGATTTGACTTCAAATATGAATTTTATTGTATGAATCGTTCCGCACGACGGGCGGGTTTAAAAATGACCAAGGCGGACTGAGGGGAAATATTTTGCTGAAATAAAAATAATTAAACTTGGAATTTTTAATTGATTAATATTTTTATGAGTTTACCCTATTTCATTTTTAATTTTCCATATTTTTTATGAATTGAATATTAATTTCAAGTTATGAATTGCTCCGCACAACGGGCGGGTTTTAATGCTAGTCTATATCTATATATATAAATGAGATCCTCTGTGTGTCTGTGTGTGTGTCTGTTTGTGTGTCCCACTCTCCTTGGTCTATTTTCTATCAGCTAATACTCGGCCACCATTTAACGTACCCGCTAACAATGTATACCATCACGTTGGAAATTGTCTTGTCTACACTTTAGATTACATTTTAAATTTCAAAAATGAAACCAAAAAAAGTTATAGCGGTGAAAAGACAAAATGAACCCTGAAAAACGCGAAAATTTTGGTCAATTTTCTGAAGACTACTCCTCCTATACGAGCATTGGTACAACTATACAAATTATACCAATGTGTAGAATTTTTTTTGTTCTACTCAACGAACTATAATTTATACCCAAAATTGAATATAAAACATGTAAAATGGAAAAAAATTCAATATACATTCAAAATTATATTTAAACTCCACGCTTCCGATTTTCTATACTTTTTTCTCTATTTCTCAAAAACTAATTATCACACATCTAAATAAATAATACTATCATGCTGGAAATTTTGTTTTCTACAACACGGTATAATTTTTAATTTTCCAAAGTGTATAAAAAAAGTTGCGGCGGTGTGAAGTGTAAATGACAAAGTCAAAAAGGCAAAATTAGCAAAAACAACGTGAATATTTTGGTCAATATTTCGCTATCTATTCCTCATAAACCAGCAATGGTACAGCTATAAAAATTGTACTATTATGTAGATAATTTTGTGTTCTATAAGAAAATTTATAATTTGTACCCACAAATGATACAAAAAACGTGTAAAATTGGCAAAATTCTCAAATACATCCAAAATTACACTTGAACACCGGGTGATTAAAATTAATTAATTTTTCTACCTATTTCTCAGGAAATATTTGTCACACATTACAATAAATTATACCATCGTGCTAGAAATCTTGTTTTCTACAATACGGTATAATTTGTAATTTTCCAAAGTGTATCTAAAGGAAGTTACGGCGGTGTAAAGTCAAAATGTCATGTTGCCAATTTGACAGCTATTATGCGCACTTGCAATTACACATGAATATACACTGATTTAATTTCACTGAAGTCCAATCACAATTGACGCACTTTCGATTACACAGGATTATACTACTGTGTAGAGAATTTTGTGTTCTACAAGATAAGCTATAATTTATACCCATAAATTATACAAAAAACGTGTAAAATTGGCAAAATTCTCAAATACATCCAAAATTACACTTGAACAACGGGCGTCTAAAATTTATTCATTCTTCTACTATTTCTCAGTAACTATTTGTTATACATAAAAATAAATTATACCATCGTGCTAGAAATCTTGTTTTCTACAATACGGTATACTTTGTTATTTTCCAAAGTGTATCTGAAGAAAGTTACGGCGGTGTAAAGTCAAAAGGACATATTGCCAATTTGACAGCTAGTATGCGCACTTGCGATTACACAGGAATATATTACTGTGTAGATAATTTTGTGTTCTACAAGAAAAGTTATAATTTATACCCACAAATGATACAAAAAACGTGTTAAATTGGCAAAATTCTCAAATACATCCAAAATCACACTTGAACACCGGGCGACAAAAATTAATTCATTTTTCTTCTATTTCTCAGTAACTATTTGTTATACATAAAAATAAATTATATCATCGTGCTAGAAATCTTGTTTTCTACAATACGGTATAATTTGTAATTTTCCAAAGTGCATCTGAAGGAAGTTACGGCAGTGTAAATTCAAAAGGACATATTGTCAATTTGACAGCTATTATGCGCACTTGCGATTACACAGGAATATACACCGATTAAATTTCACTGAAACCCAATCACAATTAAGAATGCATCATATTAGCTCCAAGCATGGATGGTGTGGTTTTATTGGGTACAGTTTAATTAATGCTACACTATACTGAATAGAAAGTCATTATTGTCCTCAATATTTACACATGTTCCGCACGACGGGCGGGTAAAATGCTACTGGGAACAAAGTAAACCACTGAATTTTACTGTGTAATTGGTTTCATTTCAAGTAGCATACGCTCAAGTTGCATAAGGATATGGGTTGTAATATCATGCAATGCCAACTATATGCATATGCTGTTTTTTGCGGAAGCATAAATCTGGAATTATAGAGATGAGAGAAAGTTTCATTGTTTTGATGGTGTTACACTTCTGAATTACTACACACGAAGGACGGGTGAGAATTTGAGCAGTGTTGAGGGAAAAAACTTCGACAATAAATAAAACAAGAATTTACAAATTTGACTTTTTCTATTGGTCGTTTTTCATCAATTTTCTTTTTGTTTGCTTCGTGTTTGAGTTCTGAATTATTCCGCACGACGGGCAGCTTTAAATATGAGGCGGGTTTTGAAAAAACATGTTTTCTAAATTGAAACATAAATTTCACATTGAAACTTTTATATTGGCTAAAACGTTTCTATGGGTTTTTTTCAATTTGCACTAATTTTTTATGAATTGAATATTAATTATATTCTTTTGAATATTAATAATATTATGGAAGAAAATTCATTTATATACTAAAAGAATTCATTGTTATTTTGTGTTTTCATTTCGAAATTATTCCTGACGACGGGCGGGCTCAAGTATGAGGCGGGTTGACTGAATAATATGTCGTCAATTATTAGAATAAGAATATGCAAATTCAGAACAGGAATTTTCTATTGGTATAGATTTTACAATTTAGAGTTTTCTATTAGACTGGCGGTTTGCATTTAAATATGTATTACTTTTGTTTTATTAATTGTTCCGCACGACGGGTGGGTTTATATATTCAATGTTACCGTGTAGAATGAGTTCATATACAAAACTCACGGGCTTGACTTCAAGATCCAGACTCACTAATGAAAATGTGAATTAATTGGTGTATAATTAAATCACATTATACAATAAATGTGATTTAACCAGTCTTACAATTTGGTTTCTATACTATAATGACGAGCTGCGAGAAAAGTATTGGTGGGCCGCGTGTTTGAGTCCCCTGGCGTAAATAATCTCAAACTTCTGATTAGAAATTATGATTGAATCGGTTCATTTTGTGATCACAAACTAATAAGTTGGATCACCTCAGATTAGGCTGGGCTAGGTCAAGATGGGGTGGTTGGGTTGGGTTGGGTAGGTTTGACTCAGGTTATATTGGGTTTTAATGATAACGGAAAATATATAAGTTTAAGCAATACATATTATAGCGGTAAAAGTAAAATAGTACTTAAGCAAATGATGCTGGGGAATGATGTTAAGTAATAAATATAGTTTGGAAACATTTTGATGAAAAGATTTCATCATCTTTCATTGTTTGTTTCGTGTTTGTGTTCTGAAGTATACCACACGACGGGCAGATTTCTCCACCTCTATCCTATACGTTCCTGTCTTAACCTCCGTCTCATAGCCGAGTGGCTAAGACGCACGCTCTGTGCACGAAAGGTCCAGGGTTCGATTCCCTGGCGAGGTGAAACGGATGGGTTCGTTTCTTAAAGTGATGGCCCAATTGCCGCAAATCGGGTTTCGTGTGCGCGCAGCCGTATAGTTTTCTGTGCTGGCCGTGACTGCGAAAACTCGTGTGGCGGCCGGACCTGCGGTGTGCCAGCCGGGGCCGTGAGGCTTTGCCCCCGCAAAATTACACGCGAACACAGCCTTCTCTACTGCTTTGTTTAAATACGTAATTATATATAATTATATATGTCTTAACCTATCTTGTCGTTATTGTTCTTCATCCTGTTCCTTGTCGTCACAATTCTCAACTTCTTTTCCAATTTCGTTGGTTACCTATTATTTCTCGCATTCACTTTCGCTGGTGTTGTCTGGTTTATAAGATTATTTTACGTTCCTCATCAGCCATCCTATCTCCGTCTTCTCCTTACTTCTTGCCTCACTTCATCCCGATATTTCCTTTCCCCTGTCTGCCCTCGTGCTGTAAATGAATCTCCTTGGTCCTATAAATCTTTATTCCTGTCAGCTCTCGCCTTTACAACTCTATCCTAACACATATTACTTCTCTTTTCTACAATTATTCCCGTTATTAGAAAGCTCTCCAAAGATCATTTCATCATCTTCTTTGACACAGTATCCCGCACTCTTACTTCTTTTGCATCACTATTACCTGTTAATTCAATTATTTTAATTTTTTTTGTTTGTTTTCCCCCCTTTATTTGCATGCACACGTTCTCTACGTTATGAATATATTGTCTCGAGATGCGTTGACATTATGTGTCAGTCGTGCTGATCTGTTTGTCTTTTGTTTTGTTTGTTTTGCCAGTTGTCTCTATATTTATTGTCTTTTATTGCATATTTGTATTTTACTTTTTTGCGCCTGGCCTGATAATTACATTCCGTTTTGCCAATAATATTCTTAATCGTATCGTGATCGAGCCCTTCGGTGCGCTATAACAAATACACTATAACAAATACTAAAATTAGATTAGACATTAGACATAAATTATAGAATAACAGGCTACGTAATATACCGCACATATCATACTCCAAAAAGACGTTAAAAATATATTAAATCAAACAAACGTAATAAATAATATGTATTTAATTTAGTTTTACACCTCGTGTGATATACCTCTGCGCGCACAGACTTACTTACAAAAAAACAATTTGACATGTATTTCCGAGAAGAAAATTATGATAACAATATAATACGCATTTTTAAATAAACGTGAAATACTGCACTTATACACAAATATATATACACTTATACATAAATACACAACTTTTTTGAGCCTGGCCTGATAATTACATTCCGTTTTGCCAATTATATTCTTAATCGTATCGTCATCGAGCCCTTCGGTGCGCTATAACAAATACATGATGCTGCTGTTGAATTGAAATGTTCCCAAACTCCTGCAATATATAAATGTGCAATGCATAACAACATTCAATCTGCAACAATAATGAATAAGCAAGCGTCACTATAAGATCGCTATAATTAAATACGTCTATTAAATAGTTAATACTCTTCAAATATATAAATTGATTACTAAACAACTTGACAGATCGAGGTGTGACGTTTTAAATATTATAGTTTAGTGGATTAATTTCCGAGGATCATAAGTGCTTGAAGTCCGGGTCATTTATTACCAGAATAAATGATTGTGACATGAATTATTATTTGATGGCTTGCTCTTGAATTGCTGCCACTCCGTATTTAATTACTTAGCACATATTTGGGTCTGAATGTGTAACCTTTCATACTTGTATGATCCATCGTAATTATACAGGAAAATTTTTGGCCAATCTCATTTCTGATATTATATTTGTATGTGCTCATCATGTATCGTTGACGTATTGAAGGGAATCGTGGTGCTGGCGGTGAGTACATTATAATCATGTAAATATTTTATCCATGATTCTTACCATGATTATAAAATGTTCGAACGGTTAGAACGTCACGATGTTCAAACAAGCCAAACTCACAATGCTTCGGGTTGATTTTTGAAAAATAAATGACAATCTTCTTCATATGCACATTGCAATATGTAAGTAGGATAATTTACCTCACACACACACACACACGCACAGAAATACCTATCACATTACATTACGTAGATACTTGTTTTACATATATGGTGTGCATACATCACACGTCATACATCACACATGTCACACATCTGATGGACGGCGCAGTTACTCCCGGGGCAGCAGCGCAGGCGGCGGAAGAGCGAAAGCGGCGGCGCTACTCAGAACTGTGCCAGCGGTACGATTTCGTGCCGCTGGCCATCGAGACCACCGGCGTGATGGGGGCATCCCTGGACGACTTCGTCAAGCTCCTGGGCGGACGAATCAGCGAGCGTTCAGGGGAGCCGCGAGAGACGACCTGGCTTCGGCAGCGAATAAGCCTGGCCGTCATTCGTGGCCACGCCGCCTCCATTGTTTTTAGTAGTATTGTGAATATATATATATTCATTGTATATATATATATATATATATATATATATATATATATATATATATATACAATGAAAATAATTATGAAATTATGAAAATATTCTGATGAAAAGATTTCATCATCTTTCATTGTTTGTTTCGTGTTTGTGTTCTGAATTGTACCACACGACGAACAGATTTATATATCAGGCGGGCTGAGGGATAATATTTTTCCAAATATAAACAAAAATATTCACATTTAGACTTTTCTATTGGTTAAGATATTTATAGCTTACATTTTTTGATTTTCGATTTGTATTAATTATATTTTATGGATTTAATATGAATTTTATTGTATGAATTGTTCCGCACGATGGGCGGGTTTTAAAAAAGTGTTTCCTTTTTTAGTTCATTTTTTGCAAATGGTTCATTTAAAAAAAGTTTTTTTTTTATAAATAAAAATGCTCCGCGGGCAGCAACTATAGACAATAGAACGTTCAATTTGCCCTATAGAATTAATCCATACACAAAACCAATGGATTTGACTTCAAGATCCAGAACGGATCGTGTTCGAGTTCTGAATTTTTCAGCACGACGGGCGGGTGTAAAAATGACTTAGGCGGACTGAGAAGAAAAATTTTGTCGAAATAAAAATAATTCAGCTTAGAATTTTCAATTGATTAATATTTTTATGAGTGCACACTATTTCATTTTTAATTTTCCATACTTTTTATGATTTGAATACGAATTTCATGTTATGAATTGCTCCGCACAACGGGCGGGTTTTAATGCTAGTATATATATATATATATATATATATATATATAGATCCAAAATGTATGGAGTACTCACGTGTCTGGTGGATAAATGATATAAGATGAAGTTGAACTTCTTCAGACACAATTCGTATGGGCTGTTGTATATATATATATATATATATATTTTGGGGACACAAACAAATATATTTACAAACGCGTACACATATTCACAATACTACTATAAAACAATGGAGGCGGCGTTGCCACGAATGACGGCCAGGCTTATTCGCTGCCGAAGCCAGGCCGTCTCTCGCGGCTCCCCTGAACGCTCGCTGATTCGTCCGCCCAGGAGCTTGACGAAGTCGTCCAGGGATGCCCCCATCACGCCGGTGGTCTCGATAGCCAGCGGCACGAAATCGTACCGCTGGCACAGTTCTGAGTAGCGCCGCCGCTTTCGCTCTTCCGCCGCTTGCGCTGCTGCCCCGGGAGTAACTGCGCCGTCCATCAGATGTGTGACATGTGTGATGTATGACGTGTGATGTATGCACACCATATATGTAAAACAAATATCTACGTAATGTAATGTGATAGGTATTTGTGTGCGTGTGTGTGTGTGTGTGAGGTAAATTATCCTACTTACATATTTCACACGTTACATATACGCTGTTATTTTGCAAGATTTAATCAGTAGCGAGACATATTACTGGCTTTGAGTATACAATTTTGTTAATATAATTTCACAGATAATGGTAATTATACTGGATCACAATTATAACTTGTATCAGAAATTTTTGCACAACACTCATCTACTTGTCTACTCATCTACTCAATATCACTGAACACTATCAGTGACCGACATTTATAACTTGTAGTGGTGGTAACAGTCGGTAGTGTAGATGTCGGTCTAAATGCGTGCTTTATTAGTAAAGCAAATATCTACGTAATGTTATGTGATAGGTATTTGTGTGTGTGTGTGTATGTGTGTGTGTGTGTGTGTGTGTGTGTGTGTGTGTGTGTGTGTGTGTGTGTGTGTGTGTGTGTGTGTGTGTGTGTGTGTGTGTGTGTGTGTGTGTGTGTGTGTGTGTGTGTGTGTGTGTGTGTGTGTGTGTGTGTGTGTGTGTGTGTGTGTGTGTGTGTGTGTGTGTGTGTGTGTGTGTGTGTGTGTGTGTGTGTGTGTGTGTGTGTGTGTGTGTGTGTGTGTGTGTGTGTGTGTGTGTGTGTGTGTGTGTGTGTGTGTGTGTGTGTGTGTGTGTGTGTGTGTGTGTGTGTGTGTGTGTGTGTGTGTGTGTGTGTGTGTGTGTGTGTGTGTGTGTGTGTGTGTGTGTGTGTGTGTGTGTGTGTGTGTGTGTGTGTGTGTGTGTGTGTGTGTGTGTGTGTGTGTGTGTGTGTGTGTGTGTGTGTGTGTGTGTGTGTGTGTGTGTGTGTGTGTGTGTGTGTGTGTGTGTGTGTGTGTGTGTGTGTGTGATACTAGCTAGCTCGCCGCCGCGGGGCATGCACACTTCACTAAACGCATACAAACACACGCCGAAACAACTACACACACTCGCTCACACACTCTCGCAAGCCATACACAATTAAACCATACACGATCAAACAGACACAATAAGACGCTGACGCACTCAAACACAATCTCACACACACACACACTCTCTCAATGCACACGATCACACTACATTGCACCCCATGAGCTCAACTAAAGAACAAACGAGGCAGATGCATACGATAAACAAGTGTGATTAACACATCGATACAAAGGTGGCATTGAATCAAATTAATATTTCAAATTAATAATGTAATACCAATGGATTACCGATTTAATGTTATAACGTTTCGGTGATATTATTTTACAGCGGAGAAAAAGGAAGGTAGTAACACACTATCATTTATTTCTCTCCTATCAGCTGTCTATTTCAAATATATTGCAGCACAATAGGGCATAATATATATAATAATCAGAGCTGTAACAACAACATTCTGCGCCCCCCAGCCGGAAGGGGGCCGAGTATTGAGGGACACCGTTAACTCGCGCATGATATTGAAATTAGCGCATAAAAGTACCACGATTCCCCAGGATACCGAGGTGCTGCTCGCGAATTCATTTTACCAAAGTCAGACCTCTATTTAAATATGACGCTATTTAAGACCTCGCGTCGTCTTTGATAATAATAATGATAGTATATGACCGGTAGGGATAATAATTGCAATGCTATTAATCTTGACAACAATGTTTTTAAGCAATTCCAACTGAGCAATTCCAATGTTGTTAAGCAATTCCAATGTACGTGGTCCGATTCGGTCTGTACATTCGGTCATGCTTATCGTGAAGTCAGAAATGATCAAACCAAACCAAGCATACACACATTAAAACGAATCGCCCTGCACGACCTTATGCGCTCTAACTCACTCACACACACTCGTATACAGTACACAATCACACAACATAAATGATTTGGGGGTTATCCAGTATACAGGATTATGTTTTCGCGGAAGATGCAGCATTGAGACCAGTGGACGAACACACGAAGTGATAATATCATCTAGCACAGTGGTTCTTAACCTATTTTCTCTGATTCCCCATTCCTTAATGAGTCATCTCTTCATTGTCCACACAGCAGCGCTAATAAATTCAGTAAAGTCAGTAGTTACATCAAAGCAAATGTCAAGAGGTCATTAGACACAAAAATAAACTAATTTTAATTGATTAAAACACACATTTCTCCCTTTGTCCGGCCTTCAGCTTACCACTTGCAAATCTTCCATTTCCCACAAGTAGTAAATTGCCCACACAGGTTAAAAACCACTCATCTAGTAGATAATATGTCAATATTACTGGCTAACAGATGAATTGTCTACGTATAATCTTGAGCAAACAGGCCGTCATTCAATTCCTGCGTCTACTAGAAAATATTTCTACGAACCTATACATCTCTTGTAGTCGCAATTGTGATCCAGCATGTTTTACATCTCAATTGGAAATTTGCAACTTTGCTGCGAATTCTTGAACCTGTCTATCTGGGTGGCACAATGGCATGTTTGATAGTTCAAATACGTGATGTCTATTTGAGGCACTTGTAGGATCCAAGTCGCAATAAGAGTTAGCCAGATGTAAATAGCAATGGAACAGCAAAGAAAACAACGTCCTAATCGTCGTGACCACGTAACTCACGTAACACTCACGAAACCTGTTCAGGTCACGCAGGTCCAACACACACGATCAACATTAACAGCGCATACACACAGTCACACACACACACGCACACGCACACGCACACGCACACGCACACGCACACGCACACACACACACATACACACACACACACACACACACACATATGCAAGCCTTTGAAAATAATTATGGAAAACTCAATGAGAAATGGCAAATTGCCAACACTATGGAAAGAAGCCAGCGTTACACCGCTGCTCAAAAAGGGCAACGATGAAGATCCGAAAAATTATAGACCGATCTCGCTGACCAGTGTTGCATGCAAAATTATGGAAGAAATAAAAAAAACAGTGTGTCAATTATCTGGAAAGCAACCAAATTATTACTCAAAGTCAATTCGGATTTAGAAGTAATAGATCTACAGCAGCAAACCTTGTCAGTTTTTACAGTCGTATTACTGAGAATATACAGGAAAGAGGACAGTGGACAGATGCTGTTTACATAGATTTTGAAAAAACATTCGACAAGGTCCCTCACGATAAATTACTCTACAAGTTGAGGACCATCGGAGGAATCAACGAGGAAATGGAAACATGGATGGGAGACTTTTTGAAAAATAGACGAATGAGAACGTGTCTCAGAGGACATTTCTCGTCTTGGCGGAAAGTGAAAAGTGATGTGCCTCAGGGCACTGTGCTCGCACCAATCTTCTTCATGATATATATTAATGATATTGAAAAAACCGTTCCGAGTGGCGTGTACATGAACTTGTTTGCAGATGATATTAAACTACAAACAAAGGTGTCCTGCATAGAAGATTGTCAGACATTGCAAAAAGGTTTGGAAGAACTTTCAAGCTGGAGTACAAAATGGCAAATGTCATTTAATGTCGAAAAATGTCATGTTATACGCTTTGGAAGAGGGCAAGAACGGCCTTTCTGGAGGTACAAGTTAAAAGATATTGAGCTAAAGGACGTCTCCAAAGAGAAAGACCTCGGAATAATAGTTCACAGCAGCCTTTCACCAGAAAGTCACATTTCAAATATAGTCAAGAAAGCGAATAACAAGATAGCGAACATAAAAGCAGCATTTTCGTACATTGATGAGGGGATACTAGCGAAATTGATTACATCCACCATTCGGCCAACATTGGAATATGCATAAATTGTTTGGAGTCCACATTTACAAAAACATATTAAAAAACAGGAGAAGGTACAGAAATCAGCCACAAAAATTTTAGGAAGCATCAAACATTTGGCATATTTCGACAGACTAAAAAAGTTAGGTTTGACAACGCTAGAAGAAAGGAGAGTTAGAGGGGATTTAATCTCAGTTTATATATGTCTTACAGGGAAGGATAAAATGGAAAATCATAAGTTGTTTCAATTCTCAAAATCTAATAGGAATCACAGATTTGGCCTACAAAAACGCAGGATTAAAAAGGACATCCAAAAATATAGTTTCCCAAATAGAGCAGTAGATAGATGGAATAGGCTGCCAAGCGACATAGTACAACAGCCAACGACACAACTGTTTAAGAAGACATATGACAACTGGAAGGCGGGAGTCACGAGCCTCTGACTCATTCCTGCGAAGACAACTGGTAAGAACAACTAGTAAGAACACACACACACACACACACACACATACACTAGCACATACACATACACTAGCACATACACACACACTAGCACATACACATACACTAGCACATACACACGCCCACTAGGACATACACACACACACACACCTCCATTGTATTGTAGTATTGTGAAACACCTCCATTGTATTGTAGCACACAATTTATTTGTCTTTAGATGAATGAATTAAGATAATAAGCTGGAGTCATTCGGTATACGCTATTCAATCATATTACCGCAATGATACATTGGAAATAAGAAGAATAAATTGCAATCAATACGAAGGTTAATGTTAGGCAGTCATGCGTTGGACAGTGGAGCAGCAATGGTTGCGACACTACATCTCATAGACTCGCCAATATCCCGTCTGTTACACCTTGTTCTATTTGTCACCACCGTTGCTTATAATCCAGCTGTACATGATTGCTAATCGAATAATCCACTCTATTGAAATAAATTCTCGACGTCTCATGCAAATATTTCTCACTATATAATACTGAGAATCGAGGACCACATGCCACATGTCACAATGTGTGTGACGTGTAATTGTGTGCTATCTGAACAGCTTTCAGAGCTGTTGAGACCATGCTAATCATCTTACAGATCCACAAGAACAGCAGCAATAACAAATAATAACATGGTGTTGTCACTGTAGCCTAAAAATAATAACACATCTGCTTTGAATTGAAGGACAAAACGATCAGGGAAGACTATAGATTAAAGTAACGATTGAATACGAATATATATAGATTAGTTCAATATATACACAATTCGGCTATGACACAAGCTTGAGTCATACATTATTACTAAACTTGATTATTGTTAAATTATTTTTTCATTAGTAAATTTCACATTAGTTCAAATTTTATCTTGTTTCTCACATAATTTCAAGATTGGGGTAAAAATACATAGCTATTCCCTACATAGCAGATATGCTCACATATACACACGGATTGTCTGAACTGTATATATGATATGCCAATTTCTTACTCCGGTTGTTCCTGTCTGGTACAATGAATTATTTTCTCTTAGTGTATAAGTTAATACTTCTGATTTAATAATAATCTTACGTATCAGTAAAATATTGCACATTTCATACATTCTGGTAACAGTGGGTAATGTAGATGTCGGTTTAAATGCGTGCTTTATTAGTAAAGCAAATATCTACGTAATGTAATGTGATAGGTATTTGTGTGCGTGTTTGTGCGATACTAGCTAGCTCGCCGCCGCGGGGCATGCACACTTCACTAAACGCATACACACACGCCGAAACAACTACACACACTCGCTCACACACTCTCGCACGCCATACACAATTAAAACATACACGATCACACAGAAACAATAAGACGTTGACACACTTAAACACAATCTCTCACACACACACACACTCTCTCACTGCACACGATCACACTACATTTCACCCCATGAGCTTAACTAAAGAACAAACGAGGCAGATGCATACGATAAACAAGTGTGATTAACACATTGATACAAATGTGGCATTGAATCAAATTAATATTTCAAATTAATAATGTAATACAAATGAGCTACTGATTTAATGTTATAACGTTTCGGTGATATCACTTTACAGGGCAGCAATTGCAGCAATACACACTATCATATATTTATCTCCTATCAGCTGTCTATTTCACATCTATTGCCACACAATAGGGCATAATCCATGTAATAATCAGAGATGTAGTAGCAGCACCCTGCGCCCCCCAGCCGGAAGGGGCCGAGTGTTGAGGGGCACCGTTGCCTCGGCATGATATTGAAATTTATCATAAATTTGCGCATAAAAGTACCACAATTCCCCAGGATTCCGAGGGGCTGCTCGCGAATTTATTTTGCCAAAGTCAGACCTCTATTTAAATATGACGCTATTTAAGACCTCGCGTCGTCTTTGATAATAATAATGATAGTATATGACCGGTAGGAATAATAATTGCAATGCTATTAAATCAACTCAAAATAATAGCAAGTCTTCAACTATTCATACTTTCAATAGCACACAATTTATTTGTCTTTAGCTGAATGAATTAAGATAACAAGTGGGAGTCATTCGGTATACGCTATTCATTCAAATTACCGCAATGATACATTGCAAATGTGAAGAATAAATTGCAATCAATACGAAGGTTAATGTTAGGCAGTCATGCGTTGGACAGTGGAGCAGCAAAGTTTGCGACACTATACCATTTGCAATTTGATTTGATCCAAATGAAATCTGATTTCATCCAAATGAAATCTGATTTGATCCAAATGAAATCTGATTTGATCCAAACGAAATCTGATTTGATCCAAACGAAATCTGATTTGATCAAGATGAAATATAAGGAAAAAATTGCACTTTAATTGAAGAAAATGAAAATGAAAGTTTTTTATACAAAAATATCTAAAAACAAGCGTATTTATATTAAAATAAGAATATTTGGCGACTTTGTCGATTGAGCAGAAATTTTCTGGGGCCATGCTTAATTTCACAATAGCACTTTATACGACTCATCAGTTCGCTAGTGTTAATAGCGCAAAACTTATAATAAAGTATAATAAATTCAGTGAAAATCATAGAAGAAATAATCACGGAAGCATACCACAATGAGAGTGACTGGAAACATGTTGCGAATACTTTAGGAGTGAAAATCAGAACTGTGTATCATATACATATATATATATATATATATATATATATATATATATATATATATATATATATATATATATATATATATATATATATATATATATATATATATATATATATATATATATATATATACAGTAGGCCCTCCAAATAACGGACTTCCAAATAACGGAAACATCTAAATAGCGGAATTATTTCGTGGTCCGTTCGAGTCCGTTATTTGGAGGGTCGACTGTATATACATTAAGGACTAAATACTATTTAGTAGTCATTGATATCATCAAAAATTAATATAAAAAAGATTCATATAAACAAATTACATCACAATATCACATCTGAAATATTGGTTTTTTTTATGTTGTGTAAACGTTTTCATAACTAGGCCACGATATCATCATCATGTATTATACTATATTATATATCATTATATTACATCATATTCAATATTTTTACCCACTTTTAATTAATCAATTCAGAGTTCCCCTAAAAACTTATGATGTTTAAAGTAGTAAAATGAGATGTGAAATGCAAATATGAAATAAAAGAAATTATGAACAAATACATTATTATATACAAATACTAAACCTTTATTGGATATTTAACAGCCAATCCTTAGGTTTAGTTAATATTTATTTTTATTTTTTCAATTAACGTTCAATTTTATCAATCGTATTCCATTTGGATCAAATCAGATTTCATTTGGATCAAATCAGATTTCGTTTGGATCAAATCAGATTTCATTTGGATCAAATCAGATTTCATTTGGATCAAATCAAATTGCAAATGGTATACATCTCATAGACTCGCTAAATAAATATGCATACGTTACCGAATTATTTTCATGCATACAATTTTCCGTATCTTCTCAAAGTTCGGACCAGCTCGTCGAAAAATAGAGCGACACCCGCCAATTGAACGGCACCCTTAACTGAAGGGCACTGCGGTCGAATACTAGAAAAATTGAACGGCATGCCGCTCAATTAGAGGTTTTACGGTATATATATATATATATATATATATATTTATACATATCAGATGTGGGCACGCGAACCTTTTTTGGGTTCCGAATTCGATACAAAACTATTCATATACAAAACTAACGGATTTTACTTTAAGATCCAGAACGAATCGTGTTCGAGTTCTAAATTATTCCGCACGACGGGCTGGTTTGATTATGAGGCGGGCTGAGGGAAAATATTTTGTCAAAATAAAAATTCATTAAACTAAGACTTGATTTAACAAGACACATTCAGCCTAGTGTCATTGAGTGCGGACGTGTTTCGGTAGCTCTGTGTTTGTGAAGTGAAGTGATGGCAAAGGCGGCAAGTACTTCGGACCTGAGGGAGGCACTTATAGACTGCCTGAAAAGTGAAGATGTCTTGAGTATAATGAGAGAAATTATTGTGGCTCCGGCAGCTGAGGCTGCTGTGTCAGCCGTGCTGCATACCAAGGACGATGAAATTTCTGCTCTTAAAGTGGAGCTAACAGAGGCGCAGGATAGAATCTGCATGCTGGAGCAGAGCAGCAGACGCAAAAACCTCTGTGTCATGGGCATCAACGAAGTTGAAGGTGAAAATCCAATGCAAACAGTCGATGAACTTGCTTTGAGCATTGGAGTCAACCTCGCAGAAGATGACATTGAAGGTGTTCACCGGATTGGCAACCGAACTGAAGGTAAATCTCGACCTCTCCTGGTCAAATTTGAAAGAATGAGAAAAGGCCAGCAATTCCACAAAGCCAGGTCAATGTTGAAGAACTCATCGGCGAAAAAACATGTCTATATAAACGATCACCTGACTGCGAACAACATCAAATGGGCATATGAACTGCGGCAAATGCGAAAAACCGGAAAAATTCACGCGGTATTGAGCGACCATTCTGGCATATTCATGCGGATTACTGAGCACGCCCGTGCGGTGAAGGTCAAGCCAATGACCGAGGCCCAATCACACATCGGGCCAGTTAGTACAGCGACAGAAAATACGGGTCCAGGCTTCCCACAAACTCACCAGTCGACTGTTCAACCAAACCAAGCCGTGCGTACAAGGTATGTCGCAAGGAAAAACAATCGTAAAAGTTGAGCCAAGCTGATGTATCCATCGCAGTATATTGCATGGAACACACGATTGTGTCAATCTATTAGTCTTATTCACTCGTTAATTAGAAAAATATCGCATTATAGCCGATCATTTCTGCCTGTTTGGGTATGCGTATACTTGTGACAATGTGCGAATGTGTGTGTGCGTGTGTGAGAGTGTGTCTACATGAATGTAAAAGAGGAGCAATTTGTGTATGCGTGCGTGTGTGTGCGTGTGAAATATGTTCATGTCCTTATGTGTTCAAGTGTATGAAAGGTACTGTTTGTGTGTGTGCGTGTGTGTGTGTGAACCATATCTTTGCACTCAAGTTGTAGTGTGTATGTGGGCATGTGTGACTGAGCCAAGTGTGTGTGTAAATGTGTGGGGGTGGATGCATACCTGTGTAAATTGTGAGGTGGGTTGTGGGTGCTCTTGTGTATCATTGAGGGATCCAGTGAAACATCTTGACAATGGTTGATGTGAACACAGCTGATGCTGACATCGATGAGACAAACAACCTGGATGTGGAAAATAATACTTTTGACGTATATGACATTGACACCTTTAACTGCAAGTTCCAAAACACGAAGGGATTTATGGCACTTCATTTGAATGCACGTAGTTTGAATAAGCACATTGAACATCTGACATCCTTCTTGAGTGATCTTGAAGTAAATATCGATGTAGTTCCTATATCAGAAACATGGGTGAACGACACTTCGATTGATTTTTGTCGTATGGCGGGATATCAAGTGTTTCACCAGACACGTCAGAAAAGAACAGGAGGTGGCGTGGCCGTATTTGTCAAAAACACGCATCAAGCCAAACACATACCTCGTCTCAGTATAGGAATACCGGATTTGATGGAGGTGATTACGGTGGATATCTCTGTTAAGAGCAAAGTAATTAGAATTTCTTGTGTCTACCGTCCTCCTGGCACACCTATCAATAAGTTCACTGATGAAATGAACAAATTAGTCGATAATTCGAGCAGCCATAATTGGATGCCATAATTGACGTAAGACGTATTAGAGAGAGCCACATCCCCAGAATGCATGGCACAACTCATGGCTGATATCTGGTACCATCATTTTCTGCTGGGTGGACAGGGGCTGCGGGATTGTAGAATTCGCCCAATGAAATTCTGCTCCGCCGGGTTTCGAACCACGGACCTCCCCGCTTGTGAGGCGGGTGTGCTAACAACTGCACCACGGAGTCCACTAGACCTCCCGCTAGACGCTGTTGTTAAGTTATAAAAATATTTCGGAAACATTATGATGAAAAAGTGTAGTCATTTTTCATTGCTTCGTGTCTGAGTTCTGAATTATTCAGCACGACGGGCATGTATAAATATGAGGCGGTTTAGGCAAACTATTTTGTGAAAATATATATGAAAATATAGAAATTTAGACTTTTTTATGGGTTTACTCCACTCTTTTTTCATTCATATTCCTTTTATCTTATGAATTGAATACAAATTTAATAGTATGAACTGTTTCGCACAACGGGCGGGCTTACATGCTATAATTTTTATTGTTTGTTACGTGTTTGTGTTCTGATTTATTCCGCACAATGGGTGGGTTTATATATGAGGCGGGTTGAGGGAAAATACTATGGCAAAATAAGAATAAAAATATTCACACTTGGACTTTTTTATTGAGTAAGACACTTATGAGTTTTCATTTTCTTTTATAATTTGGAATATTTTTTATGAATATGAATTTTTATGAATATATAAGCCGCTGTTTTGAATCAATAAAGGACTTGACTTGTTTGACTTGACTTGACCGATCGTGTTTATCGTCATAAGAGTCAACAATCATATACGAAGAAAAAAGAACGCTGTGAGCCAGTCATTGCTTCATCGATTCTTCAGACGACGTGTGTGACGACTCTTGTTGAAAAACAGGAGTCAGCCGCCACATCAGTCCTGAAATCCTGTCTGGAACTCAGTGAAGATGCACGTGGAGAAGATGATGAGGAAGGTGATGGTAGAATGTTGGTTGCGTGAGTGAGCTGGAGGAGCGGGACTTCACGGAAATATTTGATGACTGTGACAGTCAACCCTCTCTCTCACATACACTGTTGTTCTTACTATCTGATAGATGTTCTCTGCTTTGCCATTTATACACACACACACATGTATGTTCATGGGCATCTCCCTTGTTTTCCCCGCTCAGCTGACCACACTCCCGCCATTTTATCAATCGGTTCGCCAGACAGTCATCACTACAACACATATTTTCCTTTGAATTAATGGATGTTTCTATATTAAAGCTATATGAATCATCATCGATTAATATTAAAAGCTACATATTACAAGTATGTACTGTATAAGGTGTGCTTTACTTAGTGGGATTTGCGTACAGGTATTCTTAATGTAAACAAAAACCTAAAAAAATGGGAAAATGGCAATGGAAACCCTACTTTGGACATACGAACAACTTCTCGGTCCCTATTATGTTCGTAAGTTGGGGGACTTACTGTACTTGTTTGAGAAGCGACAGCCGCCCCACACGGACGTTAGCTTGAGTCTGACAGGATATCGTGTTATATAGACTACAAACGACACAATAACTTTCAGTTTGCACAATATACGTTCAAGTATCTGAAAATCTTGTAACATGTTGCGCAACCCTTCAAGATCGCCCACACATCAACACTATTGCGCAGCCTGAAATATTGTGTAATAATGTTGAGCGTCTATGGACCGCTATATATTTTGTGTTACGTGATGAATACCAAGTTATCAGATGCAAGGTTGAATACAACACTTGTGCTTGCAAATATAACTTTGTTGCTGATCTTCATCGAGTAACACAATTGAAAACATATTCAAACTGACAGTACTTGTAATAATTATAATTATAGAAATATATAAGATATATTCTTGAAGTGCCACTATAACAGAAGCGTCACAAAAGTCATATGAAAATACGCTCGTGTGTTGAATACACCATTTTTTCTCAACTACATTCACATATTCATCTTACAGATATGCAAAGCATTAATAATAACGAATCTTTTCTGAGAAATACTCACAATGATTGTGGATTTGTTTCGTGTAAATTTGACATATCTTACAATCATTTTCAATGATTAAATGCTTTGTAAACTTTCGCAATTGTTAAATTGATTTTTATTTTGTAAAATTGATTCATTTCATAGGCTATGATTCATTTTTCCAAAATTGATTTATATTTTTCTAAAATTGATTTCCACTTTTGTGAAATATATTTTCTCAATTTTAATATTAATTTGCAGTGTTGTAAACTTGACCTGTAAATGCTATAGTTATCACTATGCAGCGCTTTGACTAATATTGTTGGAAGTGATTTCAATTGAGAACGTTCATGAAGATCATCAATGTTTTTATCGTTGCTTAACTTCGTGCGCGAGCATGGGCGTATAGTTGTGTCTGTACATCAGGCATTAGTAATGGAAATAGGCTGAATCGAAATCGGTCATTTTTGACAAGCTTAATTGCAATAGACATATCGCTATGGAAAGTATCGCAAAGAACACATGGCATTGTCATCAAGGCGAAAATGCATAAGGTGGCCAATATAAAGCAGCATATGCAAGTGCAGCATTTCCGTCATGAAACGCAATAATAAACAAAGCAGTATATGAGTATGAGAAACATATTGAAACGTGACAAGCATTGTATATTTCAACATAAAATAAAATAGTCTCTTATTGCCATTGAAAAACTGCTTGACAAATATGAATATATGTCAAGCATTGCATTGTCATCCTATCTATTCATGTTCTTGAGGGGAAAATCCCCGTCTCCCCAGAATCTAGGTTAATGGCGGTGGATCATAACGTTTTGTCTTAGAAAAAACGTGTGCCAGTCATTTCCTTGAACAATATGGAATTATTTTCAACCTGAAATTGTTGTGTTTTTGCTATAATCAGTGGATGGGGGTAAGCACATTATATGTTGTATGGAACGCGCGAATTTCTATTGCATTTGATTTTAAGATTAAAGGTTAAAGACCTAAGTAACAGCTGCTACACGGGAAGGAGCCGAAGCTTATGAACACACAGATGTGTCCCGTGCAGCTCGCTGCCACCGCAGAGACGACCCTCCACGCTATGGCGTCACAAGGACGGAAGATGTATTAGAGATGGCCACCTACCCAGAATGCATGGTACAACACATGGCTGATAGCTGGTAGCATTTACTGCTGGGTGGACAGGGGTGGTTGGATTATAGAATTCGCCTTGAGAAATTTTCCTCCGCCGGGTTTCGAGCCATGGCATCCCATTTGTGAAGCGGGTATGCTACCACTACACCACGGAGTCCAACAAAGGACCGTTTTAGCGTTTGTTCGAACACCGCACCGATTGTGCGAGATAACTTCACTAGCTTATTGTTTGGCGCAGACATTCAGCGAACAGGCATACGATTTGCTACCGAGCGTGTGCCTTTGTCCTCCCAGTATTCTTATGGCCGGATCCATTTCTGAAAGTTGATCGACTACTGATGCGGGTTGAATTACGTAATATGTATGGTATCATAGGCACGCTATATATGGTGTGTGGTGTATTCCATATAAGCCATTGAATACGCCAATGCTTGCCTACCGAAGATATGCTAATGATATATCAAACGCATAAATTTAGATTGAAAGGGTCAAACGTCTTTTTTCAATTTCTATCTCTCTCTCTCACTGGATTGCATGGGACCAACATGCAACAGTGAAGCTCTTTGTTCTAGGCTAGATATACTAGCCGTGCAACTTTGTGCAACAGCCGTGCAAGAATTACGTGCAAGCATGTGAATGATGAAAAACTCATCGATTAAATCCATTGATAAAAACCAACCAGTTCATTCAACCCTATCACCTAGAGCTAAGTTAAAAGGATACTGTAGTGTTATGTGCATGGAGTGTTAGTGTGTGTGTGTGTGTGTGTGTGTGTGTGTGTGTGTGTGATTCGCGTTTGTGCTCGTGTTGTGTACTATGTTTGTATGTATGTATGTATGTACTAGTATGACTGACACGCCGTGAATTGTTCATGCCCGCGGCGGCGGCGAGTGACCGGCTCGCTGCTGATTGGTTGCTGCGGCGGGTGAGGCTTGGTGTGTGTGCGTGTGTGTGTGTGTGTGTCACGGTGTGAGCGAGGAGTCGTGTTGGTGGTTTGACGGTTGGAGGAGATACGGTGCTGTGCGAGTTGAGCGTCTGTGCGTTTATTACAAGCTATTTCGGCACAATGTCCAAGTCTGAGAGTGTTGCTCCTGGTGCGATGGCGTTTGACATCAAACTTATTCCGGAGTTCAGAGGCAATGATGATTGCTCCGTGTCTGAATGGTTCAGCAAGTTGCATTGGATATGCAGATTGTACAACGTTTCGTTTGTTGCTGCCGTCATCCCACTTCGACTCACAGGAAATGCATACCGAGTGTATGACCAGCTTTCGGATCAAAGCAAACTTGATGTGGATCAAGTTCAGCGAGCGTTGGTGAAGGCGTTCGAGGTCGATTCTTTTTCTGCTTATGATCAGCTGGTGACGCGTCGGCTACAGTCTAGAGAACCGGTTGACGCGTATCTTGCGGATATAAAACGACTCGCTCAGCTCGCTGGTGGACTGCAGGAAGCAGCGATAAACAGCGCTTTCGTCCACGGTCTGCCCGACTACGTGCGTCGAACACTCCGTGCCAACGCTCGAATATCAGAAATGACCGTGTCTCAGCTGGTGGAGAGCGCTCGCGGAATATTGGCTGACGAAGAGGCCGCCATTGCAGGTATGTCTTGTTCCACCTCAGTGACGAGTGACCGGCATTGTGGCAGTTGTTCCTGTGTCAATGCCACCAAAGAACAGTCATTCAAATGCGCACAAACGTGCAATCAGTTGAGTGAGAAAAGCCACAAGTCAAATACGCGTTATAATAGCCGTCATAAGCCGAGAAATGTTTACTGCTTTAAATGTGGCGTTAAAGGACATTTTGCTGCACAATGTTCGGGAAACGGACAGCGAGAAGACGCGTGAGCGTCGGCGTCTTCTCGTTTGCCAATGACGCGTTACCCACGACACTCATGCGAGTAAATGATTGTGAGAAATCTGTACTCGTCGACTCAGGCTGTTCCAAGTGCATAATTCATCAGTCGTGTTGTGGTTCATGGGAGCCATATGTTTGCACTATTGTAACTGTAGACGGCACCAAGCATAGGAGTCTTGGCAGGACAATGGTATGCTTACAAAGTGCTGCTCATTCACCAAAATTTGTTGAAGCCATGGTTGTCAGCTTCAAACCGTTGAATTTTGAATTTGTGTTGGGTATGAATGGCGTATCGTCCTACGGTGGTGTGTGCATCAGTGGCGAGGGTAATGTGAGACTTGGTGTGCATTGTGACGCTACAGCAGGAACTCAGTACACGGCTGGAGCGGCTGATGCTTCTGGTGGAATGCCGGGTAAACTGACCGACCTTGTCATTGAACGACAAGACTTTACAGCAAAGTTCAGTGCTGACAAGAAACAGTGGACAGCTGCGTGGAAATGGGCGGACGGACGGCCACCAGGTGCTCTAAAAAACAAAGTTCGTGAATACGCCATGAAGCCCAGTGTTCGAATGGAATACCGTAGAGAAGTATTGGACTGGATCAAGCGTGGCTGGCTGCAACGATATGATGAACGAGAGCACGGACCTGCGAAAGCGTTAATTCCCCTAATGGCTGTCGTTCAAAATAATAAGCAAAAAACCAGGCCAGTCCTTGACTTCAGAGAGCTCAATGACTTCATAAATCCTTTCACTGCCAACAGTGACGTTTGTGCCGACAAAATTCGCCTGTGGAGACGTGTTGGAGGCAGTGCGGTGTTGATCGATTTGAGGAAGGCTTACTTGCAAATCGCCGTGAACTCCGACTTGTGGCCTTTTCAAACCGTCAATTTCGAGGGCCGCCGTTTTTGTCTCACTAGACTCGGATTCGGTCTCAATGTCGCCCCATTGGTGATGCAAGCCGTACTGGAGACTGTGTTGAAACAGGACCCGACCGTGTTTCAGGGTACGTCTTCCTACATCGACGATGTGCTTGTGAACGCGAATGTCGTTGGTGTGGACAAGGTGGTTGCACACCTGGAAAAATACGGCCTCGTGTGCAAAGCTCCCGAGCGACTGCGAGACGGCGCTCGTGTCCTTGGTGTCAGAGTGGACAGCCATGGTCGTCATCTGCGTTGGCGCCGTGACAACTGTGTTGGTGACATACCGGATGTTCTCACACGGCGGAATGTGTTTTCAGTTTGTGGCAAACTGACAGGGCACATGCCAGTGTGTGGCTGGCTGCGTGTGGCGGCAGCATACATCAAGCGTCGAGCAAATGCTGCAACTGCAAGCTGGGATGACAAGCTGCGTGATGGTGGAGAAGTCCGCAAAATGCTGGAGGAAATATTGGCCCGTGTGAAAGATGCTGATCCTGCAACTGGACGCTGGGATGTGGTTGATGGAGACGCCACTGTTTGGACCGATGCTAGTTCATTGGCCATGGGTGCGGTATTGGAGATCGGCGGGTCAGTGATTGAAGACGGATGCTGGTTGCGCACTGAGGATGCGGCTCATATTAATATGGCGGAACTCGATGCTGCTGTCAAAGGTGTGAACCTGGCGCTTATTTGGAAGCTGAAAAAATTCCGTCTAGTTACTGATTCCCGCACAGTCTTCCACTGGATAAGCAACGCATTGAGTGGGCAATCGAGGCTTCAAACAAAAGCCGCCAGTGAAATGCTTATTCGCAGGAGGTTGTCTGTTCTCACGTCTCTGGTGGCAGAGTACCAGTTGGACGTTAACGTCGCATTCGTCAGCTCAAGTTGCAATCTGGCGGACCAGCTGACTCGTGTGCCCACCGCCTGGCTGAGAAAGCAACCTAATGCAGCCGTGTCAGTGGCAGCAGCAGCGACAGCACCGTGTACTTCACCGCATGATCCTCTCGCTGTCGTGCGAGCCGTGCATGAGGCCTCTGGTCACCCTGGTGTGAGGCGAACACTGTATTTCTCGAAGAAGAAAGACCCGTGTGTGAGCAGAAGGATGGCCCAAACGGTGGTGAGAAATTGTGATGCATGCCAGTCAGTTGATCCTGCTCCTGTGCGGTGGGCAGCAGGCAAGCTGCACGTAAAGCGCAACTGGCATCGTCTGGCCATCGACGTGACGCACGCAGGGCTTCACCATTACCTCACTGTGATCGACTGTGGCCCGTCGCGATTCTCACTATGGCGTCACCTGAGACAGCAAGACAGTGTGAATGTCATCATGCAATTGGAGAACATTTTTTATGAGCGCGGTCCACCAGCGGAAGTTCTGGCCGATAACGCAACTGTGTTTCGCAGCGCTGCTTTCAGAAGCATGCTCGAAAAATGGGGTGTCAATTTGATTTTTCGGTGCGCATATGAGCCCACTGGAAATGCCATCGCTGAGCGCAGCCATCGCACCATCAAAACAATCGCTGCTAGGTCGAACTGCTCTGTATCGGAAGCTGTACATTGGTACAACATGACTCCAAAGGACAGCCGCACAGACAGCTCCGCGCCTGCCATGCAGATATATAAATATCGCGTGCGGTCGCGGCCAATCCCGACGCCGCCACATTCTGGCAACGCTCAAGTTAACAACGCTTCTGTGCGCTGCAAGTTCAAACTTGGAGATGTTGTGTGGGTTCGGCAGCGAGGTGCAAGTTGTCACACCAGGTCACACATCGGCACTGTGACTGGTGTGACCTCTCAGCTCAGCGTCGAAGTCGACGGAGTGCCTCGTCACGTGAGAAGTCTGAGGCCGTGCAATCGACGCGTGGCTGTCAGTGTGCCGCCTGGTGTGCAGCAGCAGCAGCAGCAGGAAGAAGAACGTCGTCCGGCTCTCGTGACAGTTCCGCCTGCTGCAGCTCAGCCTGAAAGAGTCGTTGAACCGGTGCGGATGAATGAACAACCGAATGACTTGCCTAGTCGCTCTGCTGTGCGTTTATTACGGGCCAATCCTGCGCCGCGTCAATTATTTCAATATTGATGTTCATGCTATTGTGTGAGTGCGTGTGAGTATGCATGTGTGAGTGCGTGTTCAGTCGATACGCATTCGTCATTGTTATTGTCATTCGTCATACAATGGCGTTTCCACTTTACCGCATGTTTGTCTGTGCAGCGTTTCCACTTTACCGCATCTTGTAGATTTATACGTTTAGTTGGCTCTTGAAGCCAGGTGTGCATGTAGTGTTATGTGCATGGAGTGTTAGTGTGTGTGTGTGTGTGTGTGTGTGTGTGTGTGTGTGATTCGCGTTTGTGCTCGTGTTGTGTACTATGTTTGTATGTATGTATGTATGTACTAGTATGACTGACACGCCGTGAATTGTTCATGCCCGCGGCGGCGGCGAGTGACCGGCTCGCTGCTGATTGGTTGCTGCGGCGGGTGAGGCTTGGTGTGTGTGCGTGTGTGTGTGTGTGTGTCACGGTGTGAGCGAGGAGTCGTGTTGGTGGTTTGACGGTTGGAGGAGATACGGTGCTGTGCGAGTTGAGCGTCTGTGCGTTTATTACAGATACATAGTAAATATCTTCATATGTGCTGTTTGAGACGCGATGCACGAGGTAATATGGAAATGGAAAATATGAAAAATATATATTTGAATAGTTCTATATTAGACAGAGGCATATTGGCAATTTCACAACAATTCTCTCTTAGCGATATAATGGGCGTTCTCGGGTTAAAATAAAGTTACATTTGGGAAGAAGTATGTTAGTTATTAGTATGACTAAATGATTGAATGATAAAATATACGCTGATTTCAACAGAAACGTGATTTCCCCTTAATGACCTCATCGAGTGATCATTATGAGATACAATGATAAATATTGTGAAAATTTTCGCAATAATCGCAATGTCACTCAGGCCCCTCTACTACGCTACTAATGTTGGAGCACTACAATAATAAATTGAAACTGAAAAATAAGATTGACATCGATTAGCATGCAATTTTAATAAGTACAAATAAATTATAATGCTAAACAATTATGCATGCTAGTGTATAAAAATAAGGCAAAAACTAATTTTACTAACCACTCAAGTGTACACGGTGGACCTCACTAGATTCAACTAAACAGCTGGAACACTAGTTGAGATGTTGGCGCTGGCACTTTAACTGACAAAATATTTTCCTTGGCCGCTTACAACCAAGTCAGCCTGCTGATTTCAGTCATAACAGATTCTGAGTGAAAACACGGTTTTCACACAAATATGACAGGATTCATTAATGTCCACACTGGCTGACTTCCATCCATGATTTTCACGTACATTTCGTTCGATACAAACAAACTTAGGAAACATCATTCTCGCCTGGTTCACATATATATGGGTTTTCACATTCTTTGTGGGCGACACGATATGATCGATGTACCGCGATCACAGTCTTGGTCATGTACGCTTTTGTGAATTAGAATGGGTGGATTTTTTACTTTTTTAAAAGTCCAACTAGTGCTAAGTTACGGTAGGCACATTTTCATTGCTGATTCCGAAAAAATATATTTAATTGGATTCAATGAGAAAACCTTTCCTAAAAGTCAAGTTGAAACATCCATTTTGCTGTAACCTTGCGATCGTGTAGCGCCTGGAGCCTGGAGCCTTAGTAGCCTGGATTTTAAAATTATTTTTGAATCGTAACTGAAGTCAGCATGGATTGGATGAAGTTTTCACACAGGTTCACAAAAATGTTGTATCAACATCCATGCGATACATTTTCGCTCAAATACGCTTAAAATGCGGTTATTTATTAAAATTCCGGGTGTGTAGTGCGCTTGGTCGAATTTTGGTTTTTCCGCTGCTTCCTACTACATAAATGACATAGACATATAATACATAAATTAGATTAGACATTAGACATAAATTATAGAATAACAGACTACGTAATAAACCGCACATATCATACTCCAAAAAATATATTAAAGATTTAGTATATCAAACAAACATAATAAATAATATGTATTCAATTTAGCTTTACACCTCGTGTGATATGCCTCTGCGCGCACACACTTATTTACAAAAAAAACTATTTTACATGTATTTCCGAGAAAAAGAATTATGATAACAATATAATACGCATTTTTTAAATAAACGTGAAATACTGCACTAACCGCAATCTCCTACTAGCATTAATTCGAATAGCAATAATAACAATTAATAATACTTATTATTATAATAGAAATAACAGCATTAAATCGACGCACCGTAGTCTTCTTGTAACCAATAGTGTTCTGGATCTGCCCAACTTGCAAGAATGAGTTTGGCTCATTTAAGCAGTCTCCTCCAGCGGAGAAATTGTCAGAAATATACAGCCAGCTCACTGACATAAATAAGTCAGTGACGACCATGGAAACGACCATCGGTCTACACACCTGCGGTAAACCAGCCAGCGTAACAAAGTGTATCGCCCCACACCGCACCCACGCACCCGTGAAACGATCGTATACCGTAGTCGTGCGTGCCGGCGAACACAAAATTCACCAGGACGAGCTCAGATCGGTCCTGAAGACTGAGCCTATTCTCGCAGCAAGATCTTCTGACAACAAAATCGTGCTCAAGTGTGGCTCTCAGGAACGGGTGGACCGGGTGGCTGCATCTGTTCGCAATAACATGCATGACGTGAAGGTCGCTATCCCTGCTCCTATGCTGCAGCCGAAAGTCACAGTGGTCAACATCCCACTTGAATCGACGCCGGAGAGTCTTGCAACATCTATTCGGCTGAAAAATTTGGTTTTAGCTGATGCCTCGCCAGCAGACTTGAAGGTACTCTTCATTTCAAAGACGCGTGCTGGTGCTGGTCTCGGAGTTCTATCAGTGTCGCCGGCGGTCCGCCAGTCCATCAAGAGGGCTGGTGATCGTCTATTCGTCGATCTGACGTCATGCCCTGTGTATGACCGCTTCTGGGAGGCACGATATCACCGCTGTGCTCGTCTTGGACACACGTCATCCCGCTGCTCCCCAAGAAATCATACGTGTTGTGGCATTGGCGCGAGGTCTCCTCTGTCAAAGGATTGTCCAGATAAATCCTCAGTGTGCTGTGTCAACTGTCGTCAGTCTGGTCGTCCGCACGATCACTCATCATTCTCGCCCCAGTGTCCCTCACTGGTTGCTGTCCGAAACGCCATGCGTAGTCGGACGCTGTTAGCTGAGCAATGTAGCGTTGATCAGCCCGTTTCCGTATCTCCACTGCGTTCGTCATGTGACCAATGACTAATGTCTTCAGCTGACATTCCCACCACACCGTTATCTTCTACAAATGGTTTTCCTGTGCAACTGTTCTGCAAGTCTGCTAATCCTGATTATCCGCACAACAGCCTGCTGGGCTTACTCAACATACGCTCGGCTAGGAATAAGTGTCCATATATCTCCGAGCTTTTAATGTCTCATAACTTTGCTTTTCTATGCCTGGTCGAAACATGGCTCTTGGATACTGATTTCGATTCTTTCTCAGCTAATCTCCATGCTACTTACAGCGTACTGCATGCTCCTCGCTCTTCTTCTGGGTCTGTCAAATCCTCCGGTGGCGGTTTAAGTATTGTATATAAGTCAACTCCTTCATTTTCTATACTTGTTGTCGCTCAATTTACTTCACAAGTTTTTGAATTCTTGCCGCTATCTTTATCTGTACCCTCCATGCCAAAATTGGGAATTTTAATTGTATATCGCCCAAATCACCCTGGTACTACACCCATGTTGCTTGACGAGTTTGATTCTCTTATATTTAAATTCTCTCAACTCTCTTTGGATAACTTCATAATTGTCGGCGACTTTAATTTCTGGCTCGACAATCATTATTATTATTAATTACAGGCAAATCCAGTAGCATCGGAAGAGTGCAAGCGCTATTACCACCCTGAGGTGGCCCCATGTACCGGAAGCGCCCAAAAGTTTCAGAGAGAAAGAGAGCTCGAAAAGAAAAAAGTCTAGAAAGAGAGTTGGAAATAAAATAATAAATAAATAACAATAAATAATAAACCATCATCCGATAACAATCCATAATGTCACTCCGCCCAAGTTCCTCAATAAATAATAACAATCAACAATAAATATGTGATTCAGTAAATAACAGCCATCAATAAATAAGAATAAATATTTATAAATAAGTAATAAATAACAATCAAGAACAATAAATATGATTCAATAAGAAACATCTAACAATAAATATAAATATGATCCAATAAGTAACAACAACACAAATATATATGATTCAATAAACAACAACACCAATAAATATGATTCAATAAACAACAACAATAAATATGATTCAATAAACAGCAACAACAATAAATATGATTTAATATACAACAAAAACAATAAATATGATTCAATAAACAGCAACAACAATAAATATGATTCAATAAACAACAACAACAATAAATATGATTCAATAAACAGCAACAACAATAAATATGTTTCAATAAACAACAACAGCCAACACTGAGTAAAAGTATAATTTAATAAATAACAACAACCAATAATAAATAGTAATAAATAGAGAGTAAAATATGAATAAATATAAATAAATATAAAAATAAATAACAATAAGCATGAATAAATAACAATAAATATGAATAAATATACAATTAATAAGACTCAACAGTCAATTCCGCTCTTTCAGTAGCATTTCATTTACTTTGGCCTTGAATTTCTTCAAATTGTTCTGCGAGAAAGCCTCCTCCTTCAACGTGTTCCAAGTAGACACAGTGGCCGGAAGAAAGCAACGTTGGAATTGTTTTGTACGACAACGAATTGGAGCCATGCACTGGGAATGCTGTTTGGATGTAAACCGTGTGCTTCTTACTGCCACGAAATCACCAGGAATTGACTTGCTCATCGGATGATGGTCGTTGTGCTTGATCCTCTGGCTAATCCTTTTGCGTCCGATTTTCTTTCACTTCTTAATTCTCATAGCTTGGTGATATCAAATTCCACTCCTACTCACACAGCTGGCCATGTTCTCGACATTATCATTTACCCTTCGACTTTGAGCAAGTTTCATCTTTATGATACACTCACATTTCCTCCCGACAATAATTTTTCCGATCATTCTCTCCTTTCTTGCCAATTATACTATTCTCCTCCCGCACCATTCAAGGGCCCCTACATCTTTTCAGCACGTGATTACAGGTCGTTCTGTCCTATGATTTTTCAATGTTTGATCTCCTCTCTTTTGCCTCCCATTACCTACCACGGCATTCATCCCAAATTTTTGTTTGATTTTCTGTCATCTTCTCTCAGTGAAATCAATGAACGATTATTTCCACTGATCACTCGTCGTGTTTGCTCACAGACCCGTCCCCCTCCGTGGCTTTCGTCGGACTTAGTTCAAATGCGAACTTCGTGCCGCCGTCTTGAGCGTAGGTGGCGTCACTTTCAGTCGCCTAGTGACTGGGATTATTTTTGCTCTGCTCGACATTCATTCCTTTCTGCACTGACCACGACCAAAGCCGATTTTTATAAGTCACGCCTTGCAGACTGTGCTCGTTCTCCTTCGCATCAGTGGTCCACTCTAAAACAGTTGACAGTTGGCAGCTCCTCTCCCAATCCTATTTCTGCTTCTACTTTTGCTCAATTCCTCCCTCAAAAACTAAATTCGGTTCGTGCCCTACTTCCTACAACCACTACAGTTCTCACTCATACTACTTCATCCTCCAATCTGTCTAGTTTCTCCCATATCTCGGTAGCTCATACTTCTCGCCTTATTAAAAACTTTAAATTTCTCGTTGTCCTCTCGATCCGATTAATTTCTCTGCTTTGTCTGACTCTATTCACCTCCTTTACCCCATTTTTCCCATCTCATCAATTCTTCTTTTCTACATGGTTTATTTTTTGCTGATAAATCTGCTATTGTCACACCAATACTGATAAAAACCCACTCTTGACCCTAACTGTCCTGGTAATTACCGCCCTGTTTCCATTCTGAGCTACACTGCCAAGCTGCTGGAGTCGGCCATACACGAGCAATTATCACCTTTGATAATCACCGTTCTCGATCCTTTTCAATCTGGCTTTGTATCTAATCGTTCCACTGAATCTCTCCTTTTGCACCTATTGAACGATATCTTCAATCATTTTGCCTCTGGTGACTCTGTTCTGCTTGTTCTGCTGGATCTCTCTTCGGCATTTGACCTCGTCGATCATGCAATTTTGTGTGACGACCTTGCCGCTATTGGACTCTCTTCTACGGCTCTATCATTGATGAAGTCATACTTTTCTAATCGTTCTTATTCTGTTCGCTCTAATTCCACTTTTTCGAGTTCTGTAAAACTTTCCAGTGGTGTACCTCAGGGATCAATATTGGGTCCGTTATTGTTCAATTTGTATATGTCTTCTCTCTGTCCAATTCTTCATGGTTTTCCTATTTCTTACCACATTTATGCGGATGATCTAAATCTTTACTTTCCTATCTCAAAATTTTCTGAAAATTGCATTTCTGCGGTTTTGAATAATATTACTTCCTGGGCTTCATCACGCCACCTACTTTTGAACCATTCCAAGTCTGAATATATTGTGTTTCATCCTCCCAAATTAACTCCTCCAATAATTTCATTACCCCTATCTCAGTGTGTTCGTGATCTTGGTGTACATTTTGATCACAATCTATCTTTCTCAATTAACATATCACGTGTGACTCGCTCCTGTCGTCTTATTCTCCGCCAACTTTATCCTATCCGTCGATTCCTTGATAATGCTACAGCAATCACACTTGTACAGTCCTTAATTTTCTCCAGGTTAGACTATTGTAACTCTCTTTATCTTCATGTTTCTTGTAAAAATATACGCTCGCTTCAAAAAATTATAAACCAATCTTGCCATTTTGTTTTTCTTCTTCCACCGAGAACTCCCACCTCGAAATTCATCCGCCAACTTGGATGGCTTCCTGCACGGCAGCGAATCCATCACAAGGTTTGCTGCATCATCTTCAAGATCATCCACTCCGACTCTGCTCCTCCTTATCTCCGTTCTCTTCTTACTGTTTCTGATCGTCCGGGCCGCTCACTATCACGTAGTCTCCTGTGTCCCCGTGCTGTCAACGACTCCACCTGGTCTTCGAAATCTCTTTTTTTCTCTGGACCTTGTTTGTTCAATGAACTTCCTCTTGAAATTCGATCTTTCGATTTCGATTTCTCTCTCCCTCTCTCTTACAGGTCTTTTTCCACTTCTCTTTGTACATATCTTCTCGGTGTCTCCTCTGATGAGTAATTATATTGTGTGAATAAGTGTTTGATTTTTTGATCCGTAGTTATTTTCAGTTGTTCCTTCATAGTATATCGCTGCTTATATCTTTGTTTATGCGATACTGTTTTGTTAATTCCACATTGTGTACATTTTATAACTAGCCGTTCCTCGCGCCTATGATAATTAGAGCGCTATATGAAATACATGTGTTGTTGTTGTTGTTGTAATGTGTGCAATGCGCATACTTTTCCTGTCAGTCCTGATACTAAGATCCGTATGGACCCGGGTCCGAGAATCGGAACCGTGTGGACTCGGAACCTTGTGGACCCGGGTCCAGAACCGGTTCCGAGTCTTGGACCCGGTTCCAATACCCACGTAGTAGAATCGTCAGAACCGGTTCCGGTATACAGTGATATATGATAACTTATCATTGATAAGTGAATGGAGGTGTGAACACAGATAATACAAGAAGCAACAAACTGGCATGCTCGTGTTGCTCGTGCTGTATATATATATATATATATATATATATATATATATATATATATATATATATATATATATATATATATATACACGAATATAATAAACGAACTGTGTATTTTCCACAACAGCGATGGTAAATGTCAGGTGTAGTGAGCATATGTGCATGGGTGACCTTGAAAGTGTTTCATGTGTATATGTGTATATATATGCGCGTGTGTGTGTGAGCAGCGAGAATATGTGTATCGGTGACCTTGAATGCGTTTCATGTGTATGTGTGTATGTATGTGCGCGTGTGTGTGTGGCTCGTGAATTCTGTGAGTGTGTTGGGTCGATTCGACTGTGATGCGATGGGCAGTGTGATAACTGGATTTGGTGAGTGCGCATGGTGTGTGAGAGTGGCAGCGTTGTGTAGAGTGTAACCTCTGTGGATTCGTGTTGT
This sequence comes from Sacculina carcini, assembly GCA_916048095.2. Taxonomy (NCBI): domain Eukaryota; kingdom Metazoa; phylum Arthropoda; class Thecostraca; family Sacculinidae; genus Sacculina; species Sacculina carcini. The sequence goes on along the minus strand of OU696592.1, from coordinate 3,347,085 downwards.
GATAGTGTGGTGTGTGATATATATTTGAGTTTTATTGTCACGCATATTGTTCTACAAGCTATTTCGGCTATGAGTACCAGTAATTCTGAATGTGGTAAAATTACTGGTGTCAGTGGCTTAATGCAGAGTCACGGCGCATTTGATATGCGGTTGGTGCCAGAGTTCGATGGTTCAACCGATGTTGTGGAATGGTTAACTCGTAGTGAGGCCTTGTGCACGCTCCGGGGAGTCGCTGTGGAGTCGGTGATCCCGTTGCGCCTGTCAGGAGGCGCTTTCGCCGTGTGGAGCCAGCTGCCTGTGGACGGCCCATGCCCGAGCGCCGCTATCAAAAGTGCACTGTATGCCGCGTTCGCGCTTGATCAATTCGCCGCTTACGAAGCCTTCTCTCGGCGACAGTTGCGCCCCGAGGAATCAGCGGATGTGTTTTTGGCCGACTTGAAGCGATTTGCAGAATTATTTGGCGGCTTTTCTGAGCGCGCCCTTGCCTGTGCTTTTGTAGCGGGCCTGCCTGACTCGGTGCGGCGTGTAGTCCGAGCCAGTTCAAAGGCGGATGACCTCACTCTGGCTGATATTCTGGGGCGGGCACGAGCAGTGTTGAGCGGCGAACGCGTGCCAGTAGTAGCCGCAGGACATAGCTCTTCCAGAGGCGCTGACGGTATCGTGCGACCTAGTGCGCCTGCTCAACACGTACATCGGGGCGCTAGGCGATGTTGGAATTGTGGAAAAACAGGCCATTTTGCAGCGTCATGTCCCAAGAGGCCGGGAAACGGCCACGGAGGAGATGCATAAGCGCCGGCGTCTTCTCCTGTTCATCAGTAAGCGGTGCTCTTCCTATCGTGCGATGGCGGGTAATTGCCGCGTCTGTAGTGTACTGGTGAATACTGGGTGCACAGACACACTCGTGTATGCCGGTCGTTGCGTTCGCTGGGATCGACAAGAAATATTTGTGACGACCTTGAGCGGAGACAAGTTTGTTTGCTGTGGTGTCGGTCGTATCAAATTTGAAACGTCTCTAGGGACAGCCCATCTGCTGGACGTGTTGGTGGTTAAATCACGACCACTCGGTGCCGATGTTGTGCTGGGCCTGTCCGGCATATCTGCGCTGGGTGGAGTGGAAGTACGTTCTGCGTCAGATGTCCGATTGTGCGTTGATGGACAGAGAATGTGCCACGCCTCGAACGTGAGATCTTGTGCCGGTGGGCAGAGAGCACAACTGAGTGTCGATGCTCCCGATTTTCGAGTTGACTATGATGAGCAGCACAAGAACTGGACAGTGGCATGGAAATGGTCCGACAATGACGGACCACGCTGTCTTATCAACACTGTGTCGCAGTACGGAACGAGCCCAGATGTGCGCCGGGCGTTTGATGCTGAGATACAAAGCTGGGTGGAAAAAGGCTGGTTGGTAGGCACGGTCCGGTTCGAGGCTTAGTGCCTCTCATGGCCGTACGGCAGGGCAACAAGGATAAGATTAGACCGGTGCTCGATTTCCGCGAGCTGAACACACCTAACAGCCCACACAGCGGATACTGAGGTGTGTGCTGATCAACTGCGGATGTGGCGGCAGCACGGGGACAACATTGCGGTGATCGACTTGCAAAAGGCATATTTGCAGCTGCATGTCGATAGTAGATTGTGGCCTTACCAGACTGTCATGGTGAATGGAAGAAGGTATTGTTTGACACGTCTGGGCTTCGGTCTGAGTCTTGCTCCCCGGGTGATGAAAGCAGTGGTGCAACTGGTGTTGTCACAAAACCCTGAAGTTCAGCGGGGTGTGGTACCGTACGTGGATGACTTCTTTGTCAATGAAAACATCATCTCGGCTGAAAAAGTTATCAAACATTTTGCGGCATTTGGTCTTGTCTTTAAGCCTGCGGAGAGAGTGGCTCACGGTGTTCGCCTGTTGGGTTTACGAGTGAGTCGGAATGGTTCAGGTAACTTACGTTGGACCCGAGACAAACCGTAAATCACATTCCAACCAAAATCAGACGACGAACGGTGTTTTCATGGTGTGGTCAATTCAATGGTAACAATTCTCAATTTCTTTTCCAATTTCGTTGGTTACCTATTATTTCTCGCATTCTCTTTCGTTTGTGTTGTTTGGTCTATAAGATTATTCACGTTCCTCATCAGCCATCCTATCTCCGTCTTCTCCTTACTTCTTGCATCACTTCATCCCGATATTTCCTTTCCCCTGTCTGCCCTCGTGCTGTAAATGAATCTCCTTGGTCCTATAAATCGTTATTTTTGCCGGCTCTCGCCTTTACAACTCCATCCCAACACATATTACTTCTCCTTTCTACAATTATTCCCGTTATCAGGAAGCTCTCCAAAGATCTTTTCAACCTCTCCTTTGACACAGTATCCCACACTCTTACTTCTTTTGCATCAATATTACCTGTTACTTCAATTATTGTAATTTTTGTTGTTTGTTTCCCCCCTTTATTTGCATGTACGCGTTCTCTACGTTATGATTATATTGTCTCGAGATGCGTTGTCATTATATGTCAGTCGTGAGGAAAAAGTCGTTATGTGCGATTGCACTAGATTTCCAAAAAGCATTCGATAGCATCAACCGTTTTGCAATGAAACAGGTGCTCCATTTTTACTGCCGCAACAGTGCCCTGGTCGACAGCATAATGTGTTTGTATAATGGATCAACCGCCACTGTGCGCACAGCGCTCGGCGAGACAGCACCGTTTAACACCACTTCTGGGGTGTTTCAGGGCGATACATTGGCGCCCTATCTTTTCGTGTTATGCATTGACTACGTGCTCAGGAGCAGCCTGACCGAGGAAGACGGTTTCACAGTGCGTCGGCGCCTCTCATCACGACACCCAATGGTCAAGATCACGACGCTGGCATACGCTGACGATGTTGTAATTCTTGCCGACACTCCCGCCGCTGCTCAGCGCCAGATGCACCGCTTCGACCGCGCAGCTGTTTCTGTCGGCCTGACTCTGAACGAGAAAAAATGCACGGTCTCGCTGATTGGATGCAGTGTATCAGGTAGCCCTGTTGTACACACAAGCTCGGGTGCGCCTCTGCCGACAGTCTCCGAGTGTCGCTACCTGGGCAGTGATGTTCCCAACAGCAAGAGTGCATTCCACCACAGACGTCAGCTGGCGTGGGCTGCAGCTCGAAAGTTAAGTGCAGCGTGGAGATCTGACATTTCAACGGCCTGCAAAGTGAAGCTTTTTCGCGCGTGTGTACAGACCGTACTGTTGTACGGCGGTGAAAGCTGGTCGCTGACGAAAACTCTGGAGGCAGAAGTCAACGCCGGACAGCGGGCACTGTTGAGGTATTGTGTTAATGTGCGCTACCCACAAACTATCTCCAGTGCAGCCCTGTACGCCACCAGCAAGTTGTCGGCCGCCAGTGTTTTGCTGCGTCGGAGGCGACTCCGGTTGCTTGGGCATGTACTGCGCCGACCCGAGTCGCCGATGGCAATCGTTTTTGTCAACGCACCAACAGAACCCCTGCGCAGAGGCAGAGCCAGTCGCCAAACCCTGCGTCAAGTGCTGGACGACGACCTCACAGAGATAGGCATCACGACAGCAGAGGCGGCGACTCAGGCCAAAGACAGTGTCCGGTGGGCCAGCCTCCTGAAAACGCTGTAACACGGCTGATCTGATTGTTGCTACGGGCGAGATGTGTGCCTTTTTTGCATATGTCACTCTTCGCATCATCATCATCATCAGTCGTGCTGACCTGTTCGTCTTTTGTTTTGTTTGTTTTGCCAGTTGTCTCTATATTTATTGTCTTTTATTGCATATTTGTATTTTACCTTTTTGTGCCTGGCCTGATGACTTTCCGTTTGAAAGTTGTGAAAAACCTGAAAGTTACTATTACGAGCGTTAAAGCAGATATAAACAGATAGTTTTGTTACGCGATAGCTCGTTCAGAGCGCGCACATAACAAAGAGCGGTGTAGCACATCGGATATATTATAAATACACAGTAACGACAATAAATTGCACAACACAAGGCCAGATGTCTGTGGGTTTCACATCTATTGCAACACAATAGGGCATAATCCATGTAATAATCAGAGATGTAGCAACAGCACCCTGTGTCCCCCAGCCGGAAGGGGGCCGAGTATTGAGGGGCATCGTTGACTCGCGCATGATATTGAAATTTAACATGAATTAGCGCATAAAAGTACCACGATTCCCGAGGATACCGAGGGGCTGCTCGCGAATTCATTTACCAAAGTCAGACCTATATTTAATAATGGCGCTATGTAATACCTCGCGTCGGCTTTGATAATAATAATGATAGTATATGACCGGTAGGGATAATAATTGCAATGCTATTAAATCAACTCAAAATAATAGCAAGTCTTCAACTATTCATACTTTCAATAGCACACAATTTATTTGTCTTTAGCTGAATGAATTGAAATAACAAGTTGGAGTCATTCGGTATACGCTATTCATTCATATTACCGCAATGATACATTGTAAATGTGAAGAATAAATTGCAATCAATACGAAGGTTAATGTTAGGCAGTCATGCGTTGTACAGTGGAGCAGCAATGGTTGCGACACTCCATCTCATAGACTGGCCAATATCTCGTCTATTACACCTTGTTCTATTTGTCACCAACGTTGCTTATAATCCAACTGTACATGATTGCTAATCGTATGATCCACTCCATTGAAATATATTATCGACGTCTCATGCAAATTTTTCTCACTATATAATACTGAGAATCGAGGACCACATGCCACATGTCACAATGTGTGTGACGTGTAATTTTGTGCTATCTGAACAGCTTTCAGAGCTGTTGAGACCATGCTAATCATCTTACAGATCCACAACAACAGCAGCAATAACAAGTAATAACATGGTGTTGTCACTGTAGCCTACAAATACTAACACATCAGTTTTGAATTGAAGGACAAAACGATCAGGGAAGACTATAGATTGAAGTAACGATTGATCACGAATAAATATAGATTAGTTCAATATATACATAATCCTGCTATGACACAAGCTTGTGTCATACATTATTATTATACGTGATTATTGTTAAATTATTTTTTCATTAGTAAATTTCATATTTGTTCAAATTCTATCTTGTTTCACACATAATTTCAAGAAATGGGTAAATATACCTAGCTTTTCCCTACATAGCAGATATGCACACATATACACACGTATTGTCTGAACTGTATATATGATATGCCAATTTCCTATATATATATATATATATATATATTCCGTCTATTACACCTTGTTCTATTTGTCACCACCGTTGCTTATAATCCAACTGTACATGATTGCTAATCGTATGATCCACTCCATTGAAATATATTATCGACGTCTCATGCAAATATTTCTCACTATATAATACTGAGAATCGAGGACCACATGCCACATGTCACAATATGTGTGACGTGTAATTGTGTGCTATCTGAACAGCTTTCAGAGCTGTTGAGACCATGCTAATCATCTTACAGATCCACAACAACAGCAGCAATAACAAATAATAACATGGTGTTGTCACTGTAGCCTACAAATACTAACACATCAGCTTTGAATTGAAGGACAAAACGATCAGGGAAGACTATAGATTGAAGTAACGATTGATCACGAATAAATATAGATTAGTTCAATATATACATAATCCTGCTATGACACAAGCTTGTGTCATACATTATTATTATACGTGATTATTGTTAAATTATTTTTTCATTAGTAAATTTCACATTTGTTCAAATTCTATCTTGTTTCTCAAATAATTTCAAGAATGGGGTAAATATACATAGCTTTTCCCTACATAGCAGATATGCACACGTATACACACGTATTGTCTGAACTGTATATATGATATGCCAATTTCCTACTCCGGCTGTTCCTGCCTGGTGCAATGCATTATTTTCTCTTAGTGTATAAATTAACGTATCAGTGAAATATAGCGCAATTCATACATTCTGGTAACAGTCAGTAATGTAGATGTTGGTATAAATGCGTGCTTTATTAGTAAATCAAATATCTACGTAATGTAATGTGATAGGTATTTGTGTACGTATATACATTATTATTATACGTGATTATTGTAAAATTATTTTTTCATTAGTAAATTTCACATTTGTTCAAATTCTATCTTGTTTCTCAAATAATTTCAAGAATTGGGTAAATATACATAGCTTTTCCCTACATAGCAGATATGCACACGTATTATTATTATTATTATTAATTACAGGCAAATCCAGTAGCATGGGAAGAGTGCAAGCACTATTACCACCCTAAGGTGGCCCCATGTACCGGAAGCGCCCAAAAGATTCAGAGAGAAAGAGAGTTCGAAGTGAAAAAAGTCTAGAAAAAGAGTTGGAAAGAAAATAATAAACACATAATAAAATACACGTATTGTCTGAACTGTATATATGATATGCCAATTTCTTACTCCGGTTGTTCCTGCCTGGTACAATGAATTATTTTCTCTTAGTGTATAAATTAATACTTCTGATTTAATAATAATCTTACGTATCAGTGAAATATAGCGCAATTCATACATTCTGGTAACAGTCAGTAATGTAGATGTTGGTATAAATGCGTGCCTTATTAGTAAATCAAATATCTACGTAATGTAATGTGATAGGTATTTGTGTGCGTGTATGTGTGAGGTAAATTATCTTACTTACTTATTCCACACGATACATTGACGTTGTTATTTTGCAAGATTTAATCAGTAGCGAGACATATTACTGGCTTTGAATATACAATTTTGTTAATATAATTTCACAAATGATGTTAATTATACTGGATCACTATTATAACTTAAATCACAAATTTTTGCACAACACTCATCTACTTGTCTACTCATCTACTCAATATCACTGACCGTGGTAACAGTCGGTAGTGTAGATGTTGGTTTAAATGCGTGATTTATTAGTAAAACAAGTAGATATCACTGATAAGCAGTGACGGACATTTGAAACTTGTAGCCGGAATACTTGTGTATTTTGACTCGCTGAGCAGTGTCTTAATTTTCCTGCCCAAATACGCACATCATTGCAGCTATTAAATATTTTATCTCATTCAAGCAATAATTGTTGAATAAACTTATAATGCAAAATTTTCTCATTACAAACAAGCGCAAGATTTGTCCTAGTGCACTGAGTTGGCCAACTTTCATATATCATATTGTATTTGTGATGAACTAACAACATGTTCATTCTTAAAATTTTAAGCTCCAACTGAGCAATATATGCTAAGCCAAACTTACTGAAAAAATCATTATATATATTAATATCGCATGCTTTAAACGTGCATGGTTATACAGACAAAATGTGATCAGAAGTGACATAGCTAGGCTTGATTTCTAGTTCACATGACTGAGGCAGGGTTGTAATCTGTATATAATATTGTATTGGCTATTCTGCATTGACGTATCACCGGTGCGCCTCTCAGGTGTATGTCTGGGCGGGTTTGTATGCTTGATTGCGTTTAGCTTAAAAAGAGATAATTGGTTGTGAGCAGGAGAAATTGACAAGACTCGCCTAGAAATGCGCTGCTCTCAACTGACAACTAGTAGCATATTTTGAATAGTAATTTATTGCTCATATATTTTAACAGCAGATTCTAAGCACACGGAAGAAAAAAGTAATTATACTGCACCACTGTTATAACATACATCACAGCTTATACCACAGCATGTATTTACTCATCTAAATATCATTTGGTGACCTGCGGTTTTTTATATAATTTCTATTCACTAATACTGATAACAGCAAATATGCATTGCAGTTGTCATTATATTTAATATATAAGAATAATAATTGTGATTTGACATAGGAAAATAAATATGTCAGTAATTGAAGTTGCATTGCACCAATGGTCAGTGCAAAATATTATAGTAAACGCAATAAATGTTAAATTTGCTGTTAGGCATTTTTTATATATTTCTGCAATTTCTTATTTGTTCTTCACAAACGTTTAAGAAAGCACTCATGAGGGTGAATATACCTTGCTTGTCCTAATGTACGCGCATTGTCTGAGCTTTGTCACTGACATATCAGTTTTGCACTCGAAATGTTCCGTTGAGAAACCCGTTGAAAAATTGAGATTTATCAACGGGTGTCGCAAGAATGCATCTCGCTATATTGTTTACTACCGATTAATTCATATTATATATATATATATATATATATATATATATATATATTTTGATTTTTATATAATAAATATATAAATATATACACATATATAAATATATATATTTATATATGTGGGTGTGTGTAATAATGATGAAATTTGTTTCATCTAGGACCTAGATGAAACAAAGCTCATTGTTAATTATATATGTAAAAACAATACATGGTCCTACAATACATACACAATGACATGGACAAGCATGGCACACAGACATACAAACAACCAGGCGTACACACAGCTGGTAGGCTTGGGAGGTGGCGCGAGACGGAAGTTGTGTCGCATCACAGCTTTTTCTTCGTTCATAGCAGGCGGACATTAGTTGTTGTAAGTTAGTTGGACATTATTTGTTGTAGTACGTTAGTAGGACATTAGTTGTTGTAGTACGTTAGTAGGACATTAGTTGTTGTAGTTGTTACACGTAGTTGTGACGGAACTTCAAGTTTTCTGTACGGATCATTTGTTGCCAAGTCATTTCATAAACAGACGCTTGCGTGTAGGCCGAATTTTTACTTGAAAAAGTGCTGGTAACAAGAGTCTATGTCTAGTGCGCTATATATACATCTACGTTGAATCAACCCAAAATAATAGCAAGTCTTCAACTATTCATACTTTCCATAGCACACAATTTATTTGTCTCTAGCTGAATGAATTAAGATAACAAGCTGGAGTCATTCGGTATACGCTATTCATTCATATTACCGCAATGATACATTGGAAATTATTATTATTATTATTATTAATTACAGGCAAATCCAGTAGCATGGGAAGAGTGCAAGCACTATTACCACCCTAAGGTGGCCCCATGTACCGGAAGCGCCCAAAAGATTCAGAGAGAAAGAGGTTTCGAAGAGAAAAAAGCCTAGAAAGAGAGTTGGAAAGAAAATAATAAATATATAACAATAAATAATAAGCCATCATCCGATAACAATCCATAATGTCACTCCGCCCACGTTCATCAATAAATAATAACAATCAACAATAAATATGTGATTCAGTAAATAAAAGCCATCAATAAATAAGAATAAATATTAATAAATAAGTAATAAATAACAATAAAGAACAATAAATATGATTCAATAAGAAACATCCAACAATAAATATAAATATGATTCAATAAGTAACAACAACATAAATAAATATGATTCAATAAACAACAACACCAATAAATATGATTCAATAAACAACAACAACAATAAATATGATTCAATAAACAGCAAAAACAATAAATATGATTCAATAAACAACAACAACAATAAATATGATTCAATAAACAGCAACAACAATAAATATGATTCAATAAACAGCAACAACAATAAATATGATTCAATAAACAACAACAGCCAGCACTGAGTAAAAGTATAATTTAATAAATAACAACAACCAATAATAAATAGTAATAAAAAGAGAGTAAAATAAGAATAAATATAAGTAAATAGAAAATAAATAACAATAAGCATAAATAAATAACAATAAACATGAATAAATATGTTTGTGAGGTACTAGACAATAAAAGCATTATAACTTATTGCTATGTGTATCTTCTGGTCCCAATTTTTTTCATCATTTTGCTTCTTTTTTACCCTCTTATGTAATCTGTCCATAATGTGTAGTTGGTTTAGGATATCAAGGCCGAATTGGGCGTATGCAGCTTTGGATCTGGTTTGTGGCCAGACAAAGCTGCACGTCTACTTAATTTACAATGACTTTTTTTCTCTTAGTGTATAAACTAATACTCATGGTTTAATAATAATCTTACGTATCAGTGAAATATAGCGCAATTCATACATTCTGGTAACAGTCAGTAATGTAGATGTTGGTATAAATGCGTGCTTTATTAGTAAATCAAATATCTACGTAATGTAATGTGATAGGTATTTGTGTGCGTGTATGTGTGAGGTAAATTATCTTACTTACTTATTTCACACGATACATTGACAACAACAACAACAACAACAAACATGTATTTAATATAGCGCACACAATAGTTACAAGCGCGCGACACGCAAAATAATACTGGAGCAAGTGGGAAAATTGGGTCAATTGCGCAGGTTGGGTGAAGTAAACATACAGCGCAGAACAGAAACACAAACATGTAGCAATTATGAGTCCGGAATATGTAACTAAAATGTGCAAAAAAGAGATAAATCATTAAATAAAAGGAAAAACGGATTAAATCAATATCAATAGGAAGAATAAATCAATTATAACATTGCAAACAAGTAAACTTAAGAAGACTCTGAGGCCAAAGAAAGGAAATGTTTGTGCAGGTCAGAGGAGAAAGATGAGTAGGATTTCATTCGGAGGAGGCGAGGGGGAAGTGAATTATAAATGCGGGGTGCAGAAAAAAAGAATGATTTCGCAGACCAAGTGGATTGGTTCAACGCAGGGGGACATATTAGAGGAGTATGATGGCGACGTGAAGAACTCTCTTGAACCAGAAGTAGTGAGCGTAGATAGGACGGGGGTGAAGGACAGTGAAGGATTTTGTACACCAAACAGCAAATTTTGTAGCGAATTCGGAAATGAGCAGTGAGCCAACCAAGGCGGTGAAGGTGAGCTGAAGTTGGCGTTTTGGGAGGAAGTTTAAGAACGAAGCGACAGGCAAGGTTGATAATGGATTGTAGATGGCGGATACTTTTGAGGGGAAGGTGAAAAAACAAGGAGTTACAGTAATCTAGGCGAGTGAAAATGTAAGAATTGACGAGAAGAACAGCCGAAGATTCGTCCAAAAGAGAACGTATGGGATACAATTTTCTCAGAATGAAGCGGCAAGAGCGAGTGAGTTGAGAAAAGTGTTGAGAAAATGATATTGTCGGATCAAATGTGATGCCAAGGTTGCGAATTTGAGAAGCTAGAGGCAAGGAGACAGTGGTAGGGGTTATCCTTGGAGGATGAAAAGCTAAGTAGACAGTTTTGTCGTGATTAAGAAGGAGGTATCTGGAGGCAGCCCATGACGAAATATGGGAAAGAAGTTTAGATACCAAAGTAGAATTATGTAAAGATAAGGGAAAGTAAATTTGTACATCGTCAGCATAGACGTGAAAGGAAATAGGGTATTCTCTGAGGACAGAACAAAGGGACGAGACGTAGAGGTTGAAAAGGAGTGGTCCCAGGAGAGAACCCTGTGGGACGCCAGAAGTCAACGGAACATTGACAGACATCCGGGAATTACAGCGGACAGAAAAGGAACGTTTATGAAGGTAGGAAGAGACAAGAGAAAGAGCTGAGGAAGAAAGGCCAATATGGGCGAGATCTTCACAAAGAATGGAATGATTGACGAGATCAAAGGCAGATGAAAAATCTAATGATATTAGCAGAACAGATTTGCCGAAGGAAAAGTTGGAAAAAATGTCATTAGTGAGGCGAATAAGGAGAGTTTCAGTTGAATGATTTGACATGAAGCCTGATTGACAAGGATCAAGGACCGGAGTAATAATCGGACGAAGTTGTTCAAGGATAGCGTGTTCAAGAAGTTTAGAAGGAAGCGTAAGCATAGATATAGGACGATAGTTGGAGGGAATGGCAGGATCAACATTAGGCTTCTTCAGTATGGGTGTGATTATAGCATGCTTAGAAGCTAGAAATTGACCATGAAGAAAAGAGGAATTAACCATATGGGTGAGAATGGGAGCAAGGAGGAGGATCGAATCAGAGAGAGCGGAAAAATTAATAGGATCCGAGGGGCTTCTTTTGTTGCGGAGTTTGAGGAGAAAACGAGATGTTTTATAGGGAGAAATTGGTACGAAGGCCGAAATTGAATTTGAGGAGGTAGGAAATGATAGAGGAAAATGACTTTTTGGAATATTTGAGAGTATTGTATCAATTTTTTGAGTGAAAAAAGAGGAGAATTGATCAGCTGAAATCATTATTGGACTCCGGGAGGCACTACCAGTTATTGATTTCAGAGTGGACCACCGAGAGTGTGAACCCTTTCCCAGTGAGGATAGGTGAGAGGTGAAATAAATGGATTTGGCGGAAGCAAGAGAGGCGAGGAAGGAATTTCGAGCCGAGCAAAAGGTTGACCAGGCCGAAGGAGAGCGAAAGCGCCTCCAGAGACGCTCCGTACGACGGCATTTGGAGCGCAGGAGGCGCAGATCTGAGGACCACCAAGGAGGGGGTGGAGATTCGCAGATAACTTTGATTTCACGGAGTGGAAAGATAAGATCATTTATATTTGAGAGGTAATCTGAGATAAAGTTTGGGAGTGATAGAGGACTGAGGAAAACATAACTAAGAGGAGATAGGAAGCGTTCGACAAGAGAGGAGAAGTGAGAAGAATTGAAATTCTTGTAGTTGCGTGAAAGAATAACCCTAGAGGAAGATTTGGGAGAACGAGGGGAAAAAGTTGAAATGTGATAAGGCTATGGTCAGAAAAAAGAGGATCTGGGGGGTGGGTGAGTATGTCTGGGGAAATGAGTTTCGAAGAAGTCGGAGTGGAAATAATGAGATCCAGCGTGTGACCAGAAGTATGGGTAGCACCTGAGTTTAAGACGAGAAGATCCCAAGAGTCGAGCAGAGAAATAAAATCACGTATGAGAGTTTGAGACGAAGGGCGATCAACCCAGATGTTGAAGTCGCCTAGCAGAATATAGTTATCAGAGAAATGTTGGGAAAGTAGTGAGATGAATTCGTCAAAGTCAGACAGGAAGAGTGAGGCGGTACCAGAATTATTATGACGGTATACCACTATAATACCCAGGGTGGGAAGTGCTGGTAGAGACAGACAGAGTACTAAAAATTCGAAAGCAGGAGATGTAAAATTGAATTCTGTGAGGGTGGAGAGGGAAAGCGAGGCATTGAAAATGACGCCAACTCCACCGCCCGAAGGTTTCAATGATGAAGAAAGAGATCGACAGGCATGGAAGAAATTAAAAGACGGGGGAAGATGAGCTCTAAACGTGGGAACGTCGCTCTCCAGGAGCCATGTCTCGGTTAAGAACAAGAGAGAAAGTTGATTGGAGAGTAGTGCATCAGATATATACAAGGATTTGTTACGGGCCGATCTGGTATTGAACAAACCAAGAGAAATGTGCTTACTAAAAGGAAGAGAGTTATGAGAGGGAAGACGTTGAGAAAAGTCGTGATGAGGAAATGAGCAATTCGGGTGCTTGATGGGTGAGGTGGAAGAATGGGCTGTAGGAAGTCACGCAGAAGAACAATGGGAAAAAGAAGGAGACTGGGCTGGAGGAGCTACAATGGTGCGCTGTCGGATCGAATTTTTCACGGCGACGAAGGAGGGACACTGAGGCGAAAACGATGAGTGATTGGCGGGGCGATCGTGTCTTACACAATTGGCGCAACATTTTTTAGTCTTATCCGGACATTGCGAAGAATGGTGTGCCCCAGCACAGTGGCCGCATGTGATGGCATTGGAGGGGGCACAGCGGTTTTTCTTGTGGCCGAGGCCGCAGCAGTGGGAGCAGCGCGCTACCCAGAAACGATCATAGACAACGCAGCTGCACAAATCCACGAACAGGCGATCTCCGGCAGTTTTGATGACCCGTCGAACCTCTGGAGAAACACCCAGAACGGCATGCGAACGACCATACTTAGGTTTTGAAATGAAAACTCGCTCCTTGGAGAAACTGCGCTCGCTCATAGCACCTGCATACAACATACATACACTCATACTACCTCGCACACACAAATATACACCATATACAAAAATATACTGTACTATATTAAACATAGTACAGATGGCTAGCAACGACAAGCGTGTATTCGCACGTGATGCCTGAACACTTGCCATAAGCTGGATTGTACCGTCTCTGAAAGTGTGCTGTTTCTGTAGATGTGTGTGTGTGTGTGTGTTTGTGCGTGTGTGTGTGTGTGTGTGTGCACGCTTGGCTTGCGAGTGTTCTCCGAGAACAGTGGCTCTATGCAAAAATCGCTGACACTTATATATTGGCTGATAAAATTTCTCATAAAGTAAGCACATGTACGGTACATGTGCATTCTTATTGTAGTACATATCATAGTGCATACTTGTATAGTACATAGTAAGTAGGACATATATCTGTATTGTAATTGAATTGAATACAATTAGAGAATTTGTTATAAATATATAAATGCACTGGATATCACTATAGTGGCATTATAGCTGAAATAATTCCTATATTACTAAATATTATTTAACACTTCTAATGAAGTTCCTATATTCCTATATTAAACATTTCAAATGAATACTCATAATTTGAGAAATAACATGGATCGAATCTAATTTCATTTTTCTCAAATCTAATTTCACTTTTCTCAGATCTAATTTCATTTTTCTCAAATCTATTTTCACTTTTCTCAATTATATTTTCACTTTTCTCAAATCAAATTGCAAATGGTATATATATATATTGACGTTGTGATTTTGCAAGATTTAATCAGTAGCGAGGCATATTACTGGCTTTGAATATACAATTTTGTTAATATATTTTCACAAATGATGTTAATTATACTGGATCACTATTATAACTTGTATCACAAATTTTTGCACAACACTCATCTACTTGTCTACTCATCTACTCAATATCACTATCAGTGACTGACATTTATAACTTGTAGTGGTGGTAACAGTCGGTAGTGTAGATGTTGGTTTAAATACGTGGTTTATTAGTAAAACAATTAGATATCACTGATAAGCACTGACGGACATTTAAAATTTGTAGCCGTAATAATTGTGCATTTTGACTCGCTGAGCAGTGTCCTAATTCGCCTGCCCACATACGTACATCATTGCAAATTGAATTCAAACAACGCGTGTACTTAAATTCAAGCAAAAAAGCAAGATATCACAACTCAACACAATCACAACGCAACATGGCCCACTGATACACCTTCACTAACAAACACGCACGAACGTTCTGCGCAAACAACTGCCCTATGGCGCGCACTGCTCCACCCCCTGCATCCCCGCACCAGCGACAATTCGCTCCTTGGAGAAACTGCGCTCGCTCATAGCACCTGCATACAACATACATACACTCATACTACCTCGCACACACAAATATACACCATATACAAAAATATACTGTACTATATTAAACATAGTACAGATGGCTAGCAACGACAAGCGTGTATTCGCACGTGATGCCTGAACACTTGCCATAAGCTGGATTGTACCGTCTCTGAAAGTGTGCTGTTTCTGTAGATGTGTGTGTGTGTGTGTGTTTGTGCGTGTGTGTGTGTGTGTGTGTGCACGCTTGGCTTGCGAGTGTTCTCCGAGAACAGTGGCTCTATGCAAAAATCGCTGACACTTATATATTGGCTGATAAAATTTCTCATAAAGTAAGCACATGTACGGTACATGTGCATTCTTATTGTAGTACATATCATAGTGCATACTTGTATAGTACATAGTAAGTAGGACATATATCTGTATTGTAATTGAATTGAATACAATTAGAGAATTTGTTATAAATATATAAATGCACTGGATATCACTATAGTGGCATTATAGCTGAAATAATTCCTATATTACTAAATATTATTTAACACTTCTAATGAAGTTCCTATATTCCTATATTAAACATTTCAAATGAATACTCATAATTTGAGAAATAACATGGATCGAATCTAATTTCATTTTTCTCAAATCTAATTTCACTTTTCTCAGATCTAATTTCATTTTTCTCAAATCTATTTTCACTTTTCTCAATTATATTTTCACTTTTCTCAAATCAAATTGCAAATGGTATATATATATATATATATATATATATATATATATATATATATATATATATATATATATTCCGTCTATTACACCTTGTTCTATTTGTCACCACCGTTGCTTATAATCCAACTGTACATGATTGCTAATCGTATGATCCACTCCATTGAAATATATTATCGACGTCTCATGCAAATATTTCTCACTATATAATACTGAGAATCGAGGACCACATGCCACATGTCACAATGTGTGTGACGTGTAATTGTGTGCTATCTGAACAGCTTTCAGAGCTGTTGAGACCATGCTAATCATCTTACAGATCCACAACAACAGCAGCAATAACGAGTAATAACATGGTGTTGTCACTGTAGCCTACAAATACTAACACATCAGTTTTGAATTGAAGGACAAAACGATCAGGGAAGACTATAGATTGAAGTAACGATTGATCACGAATAAATATAGATTAGTTCAATATATACATAATCCTGCTATGACACAAGCTTGTGTCATACATTATTATTATACGTGATTATTGTTAAATTATTTTTTCATTAGTAAATTTCATATTTGTTCAAATTATATCTTGTTTCTCACATAATTTCAAGAAATGGGTAAATATACCTAGCTTTTCCCTACATAGCAGATATGCACACATATACACACGTATTGTCTGAACTGTATATATGATATGCCAATTTCCTATATATATATATATATATTCCGTCTATTACACCTTGTTCTATTTGTCACCACCGTTGCTTATAATCCAACTGTACATGATTGCTAATCGTATGATCCACTCCATTGAAATATATTATCGACGTCTCATGCAAATATTTCTCACTATATAATACTGAGAATCGAGGACCACATGCCACATGTCACAATGTGTGTGACGTGTAATTGTGTGCTATCTGAACAGCTTTCAGAGCTGTTGAGACCATGCTAATCATCTTACAGATCCACAACAACAGCAGCAATAACAAGTAATAACATGGTGTTGTCACTGTAGCCTACAAATACTAACACATCAGTTTTGAATTGAAGGACAAAACGATCAGGGAAGACTATAGATTGTAGTAACGATTGATCACGAATAAATATAGATTAGTTCAATATATACATAATCCTGCTATGACACAAGCTTGTGTCATACATTATTATTATACGTGATTATTGTTAAATTATTTTTTCATTAGTAAATTTCACATTTGTTCAAATTCTTTCTTGTTTCTCACATAATTTCAAGAATGGGGTAAATATACATAGCTTTTCCCTACATAGCAGATATGCACACGTATACACACGTATTGTCTGAACTGTATATATGATATGCCAATTTCCTACTCCGGCTGTTCCTGCCTGGTGCGATGCATTATTTTCTCTTAGTGTATAAATTAACGTATCAGTGAAATATAGCGCAATTTATACATTCTGGTAACAGTCGGTAATGTAGATGTTGGTTTAAATGCGTGCTTTATTAGTAAAACAAATATCTACGTAATGTAACAATCCATAATGTCACTCCAACCACGTTCATCAATAAATAATAACAATCAACAATAAATATGTGATTCAGTAAATAAAAGCCATCAATAAATAAGAATAAATATTAATAAATAAGTAATAAAGAACAATAAATATGATTCAATAAGAAACATCCAACAATAAATATAAATATGATTCAATAAGTAACAACAACATAAATAAATATGATTCAATAAACAACAACACCAATAAATATGATTCAATAAACAACAACAACAATAAATATGATTCAATAAACAGCAAAAACAATAAATATGATTCAATAAACAACAACAACAATAAATATGATTCAATAAACAGCAACAACAATAAATATGATTCAATAAACAGCAACAACAATAAATATGATTCAATAAACAACAACAGCCAACACTGAGTAAAAGTATAATTTAATAAATAACAACAACCAATAATAAATAGTAATAAAAAGAGAGTAAAATAAGAATAAATATAAATAAATAGAAAATAAATAACAATAAGCATAAATAAATAACAATAAGCATAAATAAATAACAATAAACATGAATAAATATGTTTGTGAGGTACTAGACAATAAAAGCATTATAACTTATTGCTATGTGTATCTTCTGGTCCCAAATTATTTCATCATTTTGCTTCTTCTTTACCCTCTTATGTAATCTGTCCATAATGTGTAGTTGGTTTAGGATATCAAGGCCGAATTGGGGGTATGCAGCTTTGGATCTGGTTTGTGGCCAGACAAAGCTGCACGTCTACTTAATTTACAATGACTTTTTTCTCTTAGTGTATAAATTAATACTCATGGTTTAATAATAATCTTACGTATCAGTGAAATATAGCGCAATTCATACATTCTGGTAACAGTCAGTAATGTAGATGTTGGTATAAATGCGTGCTTTATTAATAAATCAAATATCTACGTAATGTAATGTGATAGGTATTTGTGTGCGTGTATGTGTGAGGTAAATTATCTTACTTACTTATTTCACACGATACATTGACGTTGTGATTTTGCAAGATTTAATCAGTAGCGAGGCATATTACTGGCTTTGAATATACAATTTTGTTAATATATTTTCACAAATGATGTTAATTATACTGGATCACTATTATAACTTGTATCACACTATATACCAATATCAGTCAATATAACCTGAGTCAAACCTACCCAACCCAACCCAACCATTCAATCTTGACCGCTCTCAGCCTAGTCTGAGGTGATTTAACTTATTAGTTTGTGATCACAAAATATACTGATGCGATCATAATTTGTAATCAGAAGACTGAGATTATCTACCCCAGGGGTCCCAAACACGCGGCCCACCAATACTTTTCTCTCAACCCGCCAATATAGTATCGGGACCAAACTGTAAGGTAGCTAAATTCACATTTGTTGCATAATGCGATATAATTATACACCATTATCATATTATCTCATAATTCCCGGTTAATGCTTCCACTAATGCATCATATTCATACAGTTGTTATTTTTTGGATTACATCGATAATGCAGCCCTTGATATTACAGCCGATATTATATTATGCAATCTATATTCTGCTACGTATTATTCCTAATACATATATCATCAGATCGCAAAATATATTTAAAGGTTCACCTCATTCTCCAAAATCATTTGCTTAAGAGCTATTCTACTTTTATCGCTAGAATATTTACTGCTAGCAAAATATCATATACCTCGCTATCATTTAAACCCACTCTTTATAGATACATTTAATTCGCCCGTCGTGCGGAACAGTTCATAAAATATAATTAATATTCAATTCATAAAAAAATTAGTGCAAATTGAAAAAGAAAAACAAACCCACAGGAAAGTTATAGCTAATCTAAAAGTCTAAATGTGAAATTTATGTTTCAATTTAGAAAACATGTTTTTCCACAACACTATCAAAACAATGCAACCTTCTGTCATCTCTATAATTCCAGGTTAATGCTTCCGCTAAAACAGCATAAGTTGGCATTACATGATATTGCAGCCCATATCCTTATGCAACTTATGCTTATGCAATTTGAAATTAAACCAATTAAATTACACAGTTAAATTCAGTAGTTTACTTTGTTCCCAATAGCATTTTACCCGCCCGTCGTGCGGAACGTTATTGAGGACAATAAAGCCTTTATATTCAGTAGAGTGTAGCATTAATTAAACTGTACGCAATAAAACCACACCATCCATGCTTGGAGATAATATGATGCATTCTTAATTGTGATTGGGCTTCAGTGAAATTTAATCGGTGTATATTCCTGTGTAATCGCAAGTGCGCATAATAGCTGTCAAATTGGCAATATGTCCTTTTGACTTTACACCGCCGTAACTTCCTTCAGATACCCTTTGGAAAATTACAAATTATACCGTATTGTAGAAGAAAAGATTTCTAGAACGATGGTGTAATTTATTTTTATGTGTAACAAATAGTTACTGAGAAATAGTAGAAAAATGAATTAATTTTAGTCGCCCGGTGTTCAAGTGTAATTTTGGATGTATTTGAGAATTTTGCCAATTTTACACGTTTTTTGTATCATTTGTGGGTATAAATTATAGCTTATCTTGTAGAACACAAAATTCTCTACACAGTAGTATATTCCTGTGTAATCGCAAGTGCGTAAATTGTGATTGGACTTCAGTGAAATTTAATCAGTGTATATTCATGTGTAATCGCAAGTGCGCATAATAGCTGTCAAATTGGCAACATGACATTTTGACTTTACACCGGCGTAACTTCCTTCAGATACACTTTGGAAAATTAATAATTATACCGTACTGTAGGAAACAAAATTTCTAGCACGATGGTATAATTAATTTTAATGTATGACAAATAGTTCCTGAGAAATGGGTATAAAAATGAATAAATTGTAGTCACCCGGTGTTCAAGTGTAATTTTGGATGTATTTGAGAATTTTGCCAATTTTACACGTTTTTTGTATCATTTGTGGGTATAAATTACACCTTTTCTTGTAGAACACAAAATTCTCTACACAGTAGTATATTCCTGTGTAATCGCAAGTGCGCATAATAGCTGTCAAATTGGCAATATGTCCTTTTGACTTTACACCGCCGTCACTTCCTTCAGATACACTTTGGAAAATTAAGAATTATACCGCATTTTAAAAAATACAATTTCCAGCACGATGATATAATTTATTTTAATGTGTGACAAATAGTTCCTGAGAAATAGGTAGAAAAATGAATTAATTTAGGCGCCCGGTGATCAAGTGTAATTTTGGATGTATTTGACAATTTTGCCAATTTTACACATTTTTTGTATCATTTGTGGGTATGAATTATAACTTTTCTTGTAGAACACAAAATTATCTACACAATAGTATAATTTTTATAGCTGTACCATTGCTGGTTTATGAGGAATAGATAGGGGAATATTTACCAAAACATTCACGGTTTCCAGTGCTAATTTTGCATTTTTGACTTTGTCATTTTGACTTCACACCGCCGTAACTTTTTTTAATACACTTTGGAAAATTAAAAATTATACCGTGTTGTAGCAAACAAAATTCCCAGCATGATGGTATTATTTATTTAGTTGTGTGATAATTAGTTTTTGATACATAGAGAAAAAAGTATAGAAAATCGGACGCGTGGAGTATAAATATAATTTTGAATATAGATTGAAATTTTGTCATGTTTACATCTTTTATGTTCTATTTTTGGATATGAATTATAACCTATCTTGTAGAACAGAAAATTCTCTACACAGTGGTATAATCTGTTTGGCTGTACCATTTCTGGTTTATGAGGAGTAGATGGCAGAGCATTGACCACAATTTTCGCATTTTTCAGGGTTCATTTTGTCTTTTCACCGCTATAACTTTTTTGTATTTCATTTTTGAAATTTAAAATTTAATCTAAAGTGTAGACAAGAAACTTTCCAACGTGATGGTATAAATTGTTAGCGGGTAGGCTGAGTGGTGGCCGAATAATAGCTGATAGAAAATGGACCAAGGAGGGTCGAACAGACACACAGACAGACACACAGAGGATCTCTTTTATATATTTAACTAGCATTAAAACCCGCCCGTTGTGCGGAACAATTAATAAAATATTGCAAATTAAAAATAAAGAAGGCAAACTCATGAAAACCTTAATCAATTAAAAGGTCTAAATTTCATTATTTTTAATTTTATTTTGACAAAATATTTTCACTCCACCCGCCTCATATTTAAACCCGCCCGACGTGAGGAAAAATTCAGAACTCGAACACCATCCGTTCTGGTTCTTGAAGTCAAATCCATTAGTTTTGTATATGAATTCATTCTATACGGTGAAATTGAACGTTTTATTGTTGCCCGCGGGACATTTTTATTTCATAAAAATGAGCCATCGCTTCGTTTGCGTTTGAAGCCCCTGATCATTGAGCCAGCGAACCATGAACCAGCGCAATTATGTCACCTCATATTCAAGCATACATACACAGACAGACAGATAATTTCTACTTTATGTATATATATAGCATTAAAACCCGCCCGTTGTGCGGAGCAATTCATGACAATTCATATTCAATTCATATTCAATTCATATTCAATTCATAAAAAAATATGGAAAAATAAAAATGAAATAGGGTACACTCATAAAAATATTAATCAATTGAAAATTATAAGTTTAATTATTTTTATTTCGACAAAATATTCCCCCTCAGTCCGCCTGAGTCATTTTTAAACCCGCCCGTCGTGCTGAATAATAATTCAGAACTCGAATAACTGAATAATTCAGAACTCGAACACGATCCGTTCTGGATCTTGAAGTCAAATCCATTGGTTTTGTGCATGGATTAATTCTACAGGGTAAATTTAACGTTCTATGGTCTATAGTTGCTGCCCGCGGAGCATTTTTATTTAAAAAAATACCTTTTTTAAATGAACCATTTGAAAAAATGAACTAAAAAATGGAAACACTTTTTTTAAACCAGCCCGTCGTGCGGAACAATTCATACAGTACAATTCATATTTGAAGTCAAATCCATTGGTTTTGTGTATGGATTAATTCTACAGGGGAAATTGAACGTTCTATTGTTTATAGTTGCTGCCCGCGGAACATTTTATTTAAAAAAAAATTACCTTTTTTTAAATGAACCATTTGAAAAAATGATCTAAAAACACTTTTTTAAACCCACCCGTCGTGCGGAACAATTCCTACAATAAAATTCATATCAAATCCAGAAAATATAATGAATACAAATTGAAAACCAAAAAATGTAACCTATAAATATCTTAACCAATATAAAAGTCTAAATGTGAATATTTTTGTTCTTATTTTGACAAATATTATCCCTCAACCCGCCTGATATATAAATCTGCCCGTCGTGTGGTATAATTCAGAACACAAACACGAATCAAACAATGAAAGATGATGAAATCATTTCATCAGAATATTTCCAAACTATAAGTGTAATTTTGGATGTATTTGAGAATTTTGCCAATTTTACACGTTTTTTTGTATCATTTGTGGTTATAAATTATAGCTTATCTTGTAGAACACAAAATTATCTACACAGTAGTATATTCCTGTGTAATCGCAAGTGCGCTTAATAGCTGTCAAATTGGCAATATGTCCTTTTGACTTTACACCGCCGTAACTTCCTTTAGATACACTTTGGAAAATTACAAATTATACCGTATTGTAGAAAACAAAATTTCTAGCACGATGGTATAATTTATTTTTATGCATAACAAATAGTTACTGAGAAATATTAGAAAAATGAATTAATTTTAGTCGCCGGTGTTCTAGTGTAATTTTGGATGTATTTGAGAATTTTGCCAATTTTACACGTTTTTTGTATCATTTGTGGGTATAAATTATAGCTTATATTGTAGAACACAAAATTCTCTACACAGTAGTATATTCCTGTGTAATCGCAAGTGCGCATAATAGCTGTCAAATTGGCAATATGTCCGTTTGATTTTACACCCCCGTAACGTCCTTCAGATACACTTTGGAAAGTTACAATTTATACCGTATTGTAGAAAACAAAATTTCTAGCACGATGGTATAATTTATTGTAATGTGTGACAAATAGTTCCTGAGACATGGGTAGAAAAATGAATTAATTTTAATCACCCGGTGTTCAAGTGTAATTTTGGATGTGTTTGAGAATTTTGCCAATTGTACACGTTTTTTGTATCATTTATGGGTATAAATTATAACTTTTCTTGTAGAACACAAAATTATCTACACAATAGTATAATTTTTATAGCTGTACCATTGCTGGTATATGAGAAATAGATAGCGGAATATGGACCAAAATATTCACGTTTTTGTGCTAATTTTGCCTTTTTGCTTTTTTGTCATTTACACTTCACACCGCCGTAACTTTTGTTTAATACACTTTGGAAAATTAAAAATTATACCGTGTTGTAGCAAACAAAATTCCCAGCATGATGGGATTATTTATTTAGATGTGTGATTATTAGTTTTTGAGAAATAGAGAAAAAAGTATAGAAAATCGGACGCGTGGAGTTTAAATAAAATTTTGAATGTAGATTGATTGTTTTCCATTTAACATGTTTTATATTTAATTTTTGGGTATAAATTATAATTTGTTGAGTAGAAGAGAAAATTTTCTACACAGTGGTAAAAAATTAATAGTTGTATCATTGCTGTTTTAGGAGGAGTAGTCTTCAGAAAATTGACCAAAATTTTCGCATTTTTCAGGGTTCATTTTGTTTTTTCACCGCTATAACGTTTTTTTATTTCATTTTTGAAATTTAAAATTTAATGTAAAGTGTAGACAAGAAAATTTCCAACGTTATGGTATAAATTGTTACCGGGTAGGCTGAGTGGTGGCCGAATAATAGCTGATAGAAAATGGACCAAGGAGGGTCGAACAGACACACAGACACACACACACACAGACACACAGAGGATCTCTTTTATATATATAGATATATAAGAATAATAATTGTGATTTGACATAGGAAAATAAATATGTCAGTAATTGAAGTTGCATTGCACCAATGGTCAGTGCAAAATATTATAGTAAACGCAATAAATGTTAAATTTGCTGTTAGGCATTTTTTATATATTTCTGCAATTTCTTATTTGTTCTTCACAAACGTTTAAGAAAGCAATCATGAGGGTGAATATACCTTGCTTATCCTAATGTACGCGCATTGTCTGAGCTTTGTCACTGACCTATCAGTTTTGCATTCGAAATGTTCCGTTGAGAAACCCGTTGAAAAATTGAGATTTATCAACGGGTGTCGCAAGAATGCATCTCGCTATATTGTTTACTACCAATTAATTCATATTATATATATATATATATATATATATATATATATATATATATAAATATATTTTGATTTATATATAATAAATATATAAATATATACACATATATAAATATATATATTTATATATGTGGGTGTGTGTAATAATGACGAAATTTGTTTCATCTAGGACCTAGATGAAACAAAGCTCATTGTTAATTATATATGGAAAAACAATACATGGTCCTACAACACATACACAATGACATGGACAAGCATGGTACACAGACATACAAACAACCAGGCGTACACACAGCTGGTAGGGTTGGGAGGTGGCGCGAGACGGAAGTTGTGTCGCATCACAGCTTTTTCTTCGTTCATAGCAGGCGGACATTAGTTGTTGTACGTTAGTTGGACATTAGTTGTTGTAGTACGTTAGTAGGACATTAGTTGTTGTAATTGTTACACGTAGTTGTGACGGAACTTCAAGTTTTCTGTACGGATCTTTTGTTGCCAAGTCATTTCATAAACAGACGTTTGCGTGTAGGCCGAATTTTTACTTGAAAAAGTGCTGGTAACAAGAGTCTATGTCTAGTGCGCTATATATACATCTACGTTGAATCAACCCAAAATAATAGCAAGTCTTCAACTATTCATACTTTCCATAGCACACAATTTATTTGTCTCTAGCTGAATGAATTAAGATAACAAGCTGGAGTCATTCGGTATACGCTATTCATTCATATTACCGCAATGATACATTGGAAATTATTATTATTATTATTATTAATTACAGGCAAATCTAGTAGCATGGGAAGAGTGCAAGCACTATTACCACCCTAAGGTGGCCCCATGTACCGGAAGCGCCCAAAAGATTCAGAGAGAAAGATAGTTCGAAGAGAAAAAAGTCTAGAAAGAGAGTTCGAAAAGAAAAAAGTCTAGAAAGAGAGTTGGAAAGAAAATAATAAATATATAACAATAAATAATAAGCCATCATCCGATAACAATCCATAATGTCACTCCAGCCACGTTCATCAATAAATAATAACAATCAACAATAAATATGTGATTCAGTAAATAAAAGCCATCAATAAATAAGAATAAATATTAATAAATAAGTAATAAATAACAATCAAGAACAATAAATATGATTCAATACGAAACATCCAACAATAAATATAAATATGATTCAATAAGTAACAACAACATAAATAAATATGATTCAATAAACAACAACACCAATAAATATGATTCAATAAACAACAACAACAATAAATATGATTCAATAAACAGCAAAAACAATAAATATGATTCAATAAACAACAACAACAATAAATATGATTCAATAAACAGCAACAACAATAAATATGATTCAATAAACAGCAACAACAATAAATATGATTCAATAAACAACAACAGCCAACACTGAGTAAAAGTATAATTTAATAAATAACAACAACCAATAATAAATAGTAATAAAAAGAGAGTAAAATAAGAATAAATATAAATAAATAGAAAATAAATAACAATAAGCATAAATAAATAACAATAAGCATAAATAAATAACAATAAACATGAATAAATATGTTTGTGAGGTACTAGACAATAAAAGCATTATAACTTATTGCTATGTGTATCTTCTGGTCCCAAATTATTTCATCATTTTGCTTCTTCTTTACCCTCTTATGTAATCTGTCCATAATGTGTAGTTGGTTTAGGATATCAAGGCCGAATTGGGGGTATGCAGCTTTGGATCTGGTTTGTGGCCAGACAAATCTGCACGTCTACTTAATTTACAATGACTTTTTTTCTCTTAGTGTATAAACTAATACTCATGGTTTAATAATAATCTTACGTATCAGTGAAATATAGCGCAATTCATACATTCTGGTAACAGTCAGTAATGTAGATGTTGGTATAAATGCGTGCTTTATTAGTAAATCAAATATCTACGTAATGTAATGTGATAGGTATTTGTGTGCGTGTATGTGTGAGGTAAATTATCTTACTTACTTATTTCACACGATACATTGATGTTGTGATTTTGCAAGATTTAATCAGTAGCGAGACATATTACTGGCTTTGAATATACAATTTTGTTAATATATTTTCACAAATGATGTTAATTATACTGGATCACTATTATAACTTGTATCACAAATTTTTGCACAACACTCATCTACTTGTCTACTCATCTACTCAATATCACTGATCGTGGTAACAGTCGGTAGTGTAGATGTTGGTTTAAATGCGTGATTTATTAGTAAAACAAGTAGATATCACTGATAAGCAGTGACGGACATTTGAAACTTGTAGCCGGAATACTTGTGTATTTTGACTCGCTGAGCAGTGTCTTAATTTTCCTGCCCCTAATACGCACATCATTGCAGCTATTAAATATTTTATCTCATTCAAGCAATAATTGTTGAATAAACTTATAATGCAAAATTTTCTCATTACAAACAAGCGCAAGATTTGTCCTAGTGCACTGTGTTGGCCAACTTTCATATATCATATTGTATTTGTGATGAACTAAAAACATGTTCATTCTTAAAATTTTAAGCTCCAACTGAGCAATATATGCTAAGCCAAACTTACTGAAAAAATCATTATATATATTAATATCGCATGCTTTAAACGTGCATGGTTATACAGACAAAATGTGATCAGAAGTGACATAGCTAGGCTTGATTTCTAGTTCACATGACTGAGGCAGTGTTGTAATCTGTATATAATATTGTATTGGCTATTCTGCATTGACGTATCACCGGTACGCCTCTCAGGTGTATGTCTGGGCGGGTTTGTATGCTTGATTGCGTTTAGCTTAAAAAGAGATAATTGGTTGTGAGCAGGAGAAATTGACAAGACTCGCCTAGAAATGCGCTGCTCTCAACTGACAACTAGTAACATATTTTGAATAGTAAATTATTACTCATATATTTTCACAACAGATTCTGATCACTTGGACGAACAAAGTAATTATACTGAACTACTGTTATAACATACATCACAGCTTACACCACAGCATGTATTTACTCATCTAAATATCATTTGGTGATCTGCGTTTTTTTTATAATTTCTATTCAATAATACTGATAACAGCAAATATGCATTGCAGTTGTCATTATATTTAATATATAAGAATAATAATTGTGATTTGACATAGGAAAATAAATATGTCAGTAATTGAAGTTGCATTGCACCAATGGTCAGTGCAAAATATTATAGTAAACGCAATAAATGTTAAATTTGCTGTTAGGCATTTTTTATATATTTCTGCAATTTCTTATTTGTTCTTCACAAACGTTTAAGAAAGCACTCATGAGGGTGAATATACCTTGCTTGTCCTAATGTACGCGCATTGTCTGAGCTTTGTCACTGACATATCAGTTTTGCACTCGAAATGTTCCGTTGAGAAACCCGTTGAAAAATTGAGATTTATCAACGGGTGTCGCAAGAATGCATCTCGCTATATTGTTTACTACCAATTAATTCATATTATATATATATATATATATATATATTTTGATTTTTATATAATAAATATATAAATATATACACATATATAAATATATATATTTATATATGTGGGTGTGTGTAATAATGATGAAATTTGTTTCATCTAGGACCTAGATGAAACAAAGCTCATTGTTAATTATATATGGAAAAACAATACATGGTCCTACAACACATACACAATGACATGGACAAGCATGGTACACAGACATACAAACAACCAGGCGTACACACAGCTGGTAGGGTTGGGAGGTGGCGCGAGACGGAAGTTGTGTCGCATCACAGCTTTTTCTTCGTTCATAGCAGGCGGACATTAGTTGTTGTACGTTAGTTGGACATTAGTTGTTGTAGTACGTTAGTAGGACATTAGTTGTTGTAATTGTTACACGTAGTTGTGACGGAACTTCAAGTCGAATCTAATTTCATTTTTCTCAAATCTAATTTCACTTTTCTCAGATCTAATTTCATTTTTCTCAAATCTATTTTCACTTTTCTCAATTATATTTTCACTTTTCTCAAATCAAATTGCAAATGGTATATATATATATATATATATATATATATATATATATATATATATATATATATATTCCGTCTATTACACCTTGTTCTATTTGTCACCACCGTTGCTTATAATCCAACTGTACATGATTGCTAATCGTATGATCCACTCCATTGAAATATATTATCGACGTCTCATGCAAATTTTTCTCACTATATAATACTGAGAATCGAGGACCACATGCCACATGTCACAATGTGTGTGACGTGTAATTGCGTGCTATCTGAACAGCTTTCAGAGCTGTTGAGACCATGCTAATCATCTTACAGATCCACAACAACAGCAGCAATAACAAATAATAACATGGTGTTGTCACTGTAGCCTACAAATACTAACACATCAGTTTTGAATTGAAGGACAAAACGATCAGGGAAGACTATAGATTGTAGTAACGATTGATCACGAATAAATATAGATTAGTTCAATATATACATAATCCTGCTATGACACAAGCTTGTGTCATACATTATTATTATACGTGATTATTGTTAAATTATTTTTTCATTAGTAAATTTTACATTTGCTCAAATTCTATCTTGTTTCTCACATAATTTCAAGAATGGGGTAAATATACCTAGATTTTCCCTACATAGCAGATATGCACACATATACACACGTATTGTCTGAACTGTATATATGATATGCCAATTTCTTACTCCGGCTGTTCCTGTCTGGTAAAATTAATTATTTTCTCTTAGTGTATAAATTAATACTTCTGATTTAATAATAATCTTACGTCTCAGTGAAATATAGCGCAATTCATACATTCTGGTAACAGTCGGTAATGTAGATGTTGGTTGAAATGCGTGCTTTATTAATAAAACAAATATCTACGTAATGTAATGTGATAGGTATTTGTGTGCGTGTGTGTGTGTGTGTGATACTAGCTAGCTCGCCGCCGCGGGGCATGCACACTTCACTAAACGCATACACACACACGCCAAAACATCTACACACGCTCGCTCACACACTCTCGCAAGCCATACACAATTAAACCATACACGATCACACAGACACAATAAGACGCTGACACACTCAAACACAATCTCACACACACACTCTCTCACTGCACACGATCACACTACATTGCACCCCATGAGCTTAACTAAAGAACAAACGAGGCAGATGCATACGATATACAAGTGTGATTAACACATCGATACAAATTTGTCATTGAAACAAATTAATATTTCAAATTAATGATGTAATACCAATGGATTACCGATTTCATGCTATAACGTTTCGGTGATATTATTTTACAGTGCAAGATTTTAATGGTAGTAACACACTATCATTAATGTATCTCCTATCAGCTGTCTATTCGCATCTATTGCCACACAATAGGGCATAATCCATGTAATAATCAGAGATGTAGTAACAGCACCCTGCGCCCCCCAGCCGGAAGGGGGCCGAGTGTTGAGGGGCACCGTTGCCTCGGCATGATATTGAAATTTATCATAAATTAGCGTATAAAAGTACCACGATTCCCCAGGATACCGAGGGGCTGCTCGCGAATTCATTTTACCAAAGTCAGACCTCTATTTAAATATGACGCTATTTAAGACCTCGCGTCGTCTTTGATAATAATAATGATAGTATATGACCGGTAGGGATAATAATTGCAATGCTATTAAATCAACTCAAAATAATAGCAAGTCTTCAACTATTCATACTTTCAATAGCACACATCTTATTTGTCTTTAGCTGAATGAATTAAGATAACAAATTGGAGTCATTCGGTATACGCTATTCAATCATATTACCGCAATGATACATTGTAAATGTGAAGAATAAATTGCAATCAATACGAAGGTTAATGTTAGGCAGTCATGCGTTGGACAGTGGAGCAGCAATGGTTGCGACACTGCATCTCATAGACTCGCCAATATCCCGTCTATTACACCTTGTTCTATTTGTCACCACCGTTGCTTATAATCCAACTGTACATGATTGCTAATCGTATAATCCACTCTATTCAAATTAATTATCGACGTCTCATGCAAATATTTCTCACTATATAATACTGAGAATCGAGGACCACATGCCACATGTCACAATGTGTGTGACGTGTAATTGCGTGCTATCTGAACAGCTTTCAGAGCTGTTGAGACCATGCTAATCATCTAACAGATCCACAACAACAGCAGCAATAACAAATAATAACATGGTGTTGTCACTGTAGCCTACAAATACTAACACATCAGCTTTGAATTTAAAAGCAAAGCGATCAGGGAAGACTATAGATTGAAGTAACGATTGATCACGAATAAACATAGATTAATTCAATATATACATAATCCGGCTATGACACAAGCTTGTGTCATACATTATTATTATACGTGATTATTGTTAAATTATTTTTTCATTAGTAAATTTTACATTTGCTCAAATTCTATCTTGTTTCTCACATAATTTCAAGGAATCGGTAAATATACCTAGATTTTCCCTACATAGCAGATATGCACACATATACACACGTATTGTCTGAACTGTATATATGATATGCCAATTTCTTACTCCGGCTGTTCCTGTCTGGTAAAATTAATTATTTTCTCTTAGTGTATAAATTAATACTTCTGATTTAATAATAATCTTACGTCTCAGTGAAATATAGCGCAATTCATACATTCTGGTAACAGTCGGTAATGTAGATGTTGGTTTAAATGCGTGATTTATTAGTAAAACAAATATCTACGTAATGTAATGTGATAGGTATTTGTGTGCGTGTGTGTGTGTGTGTGATACTAGCTAGCTCGCCGCCGCGGGGCATGCACACTTCACTAAACGCATACACACACACGCCAAAACATCTACACACGCTCGCTCACACACTCTCGCAAGCCATACACAATTAAACCATACACGATCACACAGACACAATAAGACGCTGACACACTCAAACACAATCTCACACACACACTCTCTCACTGCACACGATCACACTACATTGCACCCCATGAGCTTAACTAAAGAACAAACGAGGCAGATGCATACGATATACAAGTGTGATTAACACATCGATACAAATTTGTCATTGAAACAAATTAATATTTCAAATTAATGATGTAATACCAATGGATTACCGATTTCATGCTATAACGTTTCGGTGATATTATTTTACAGTGCAAGATTGCAATGGTAGTAACACACTATCATTAATGTATCTCCTATCAGCTGTCTATTCGCATCTATTGCCACACAATAGGGCATAATCCATGTAATAATCAGAGATGTAGTAGCAGCACCCTGCGCCCCCCAGCCGGAAGGGGGCCGAGTGTTGAGGGGCACCGTTGCCTCGGCATGATATTGAAATTTATCATAAATTAGCGTATAAAAGTACCACGATTCCCCAGGATACCGAGGGGCTGCTCGCGAATTCATTTTACCAAAGTCAGACCTCTATTTAAATATGACGCTATTTAAGACCTCGCGTCGTCTTTGATAATAATAATGATAGTATATGACCGGTAGGGATAATAATTGCAATGCTATTAAATCAACTCAAAATAATAGCAAGTCTTCAACTATTCATACTTTCAATAGCACACAACTTATTTGTCTTTAGCTGAATGAATTAAGATAACAAATTGGAGTCATTCGGTATACGCTATTCAATCATATTACCGCAATGATACATTGTAAATGTGAAGAATAAATTGCAATCAATACGAAGGTTAATGTTAGGCAGTCATGCGTTGGACAGTGGAGCAGCAATGGTTGCGACACTGCATCTCATAGACTCGCCAATATCCCGTCTATTACACCTTGTTCTATTTGTCACCACCGTTGCTTATAATCCAACTGTACATGATTGCTAATCGTATAATCCACTCTATTCAAATTAATTCTCGACGTCTCATGCATATATTTCTCACTATATAATACTGAGAATCGAGGACCACATGCCACATGTCAAAATGTGTGTGGCGTGTAATTGTGTGCTATCTGAACAGCTTGCAGAGCTGTTGAGACCATGCTAATCATCTTACAGATCCACAACAACAGCAGCAATAACAAATAATAACATGGTGTTGTCACTGTAGCCTACAAATACTAACACATCAGCTTTGAATTTAAAAACAAAGCGATCAGGGAAGACTATAGATTGAAGTAACGATTGATCACGAATAAATATAGATTAATTCAATATATACATAATCCGGCTATGACACAAGCTTATGTCATACATTATTACTAAACGTGATTATTGTTAAAATGTTTTTTCATTAGCAAATTTTACATTTGCTCAAATTCTATCTTGTTTCTCACATAATTTCAAGGACTCGGTAAATATACCTAGATTTTCCCTACATAGCAGATATGCACACATATACACACGTATTGTCTGAACTGTATATATCATCATATCATATCATGTATTTGTCACCAACATATACTTTACACAATCGTTGTGACAGGGACCCACATAAGCATGCGCTTTTTTTCATGTGGGCCCTTTACAATGAATAAAGACAACGTACAAAAAAGACAGTGACATCGTAACAAGAAATAAATAATTACAACCAATATAGGCACACTGCTGAATCAGTCGATCGTCTCTCGACACGTCGAAGCATCACTGATTAGTTATATTTATCTTGATTCATCCCTTCAATGAATTTCTTTTTAAATGTCTTCAATGTCCTACTTTGTTTGACGCATTTTTGTATTCCATTCCACACGGTTACTCCTCTTACGCTCAAGCTTTGTTGTCTAGCTCGAGTTCTCGGGAACCTCTGTGCAAATTTGTCCGGGTGTCTCTTGTTTATTTGAAATAAAGCCTGCAGGTGTTTGGGTAATAAATTATTGTGTGCTCGGTACATGAAAGCTGCCGTGTTCAACTGTACTAAACTGTTGAAGTCAAGTATTTTATACAAGTTGAAGTGAGCTTTTGTGGTCTCATCAACTCTTATCTTTGCTATTATCCGTATCAAACGTTTTTGAGAAGTTATAATTTTTGTCAGTCTAGATTCATAAGTTGCTCCCCAAATATTATTACAATAATCCAGATAAGGTTTTGCAAGGCTATTATATAAAGTTACACTGGCTTTTTCACCGATAAAATTTCTCAGTTGGAACATAGAATAGGATATTTTTGCCAACTTGTTTGTAACTGAGTTTATATGATTGCGCCATGTTAGATTTTGGTCAATTGTCAGTCCCAGGAATATGACCGACTCAACATATGATATGCCAATTTCATATGATATTTTCATTATCATTTCATTATCATTCATTTCATCATTTCATCATCATCATCATCATCATCATTTCATCATCATTTTATCATTTCATTATCATTTCATTATCATTTCATTATCA
This sequence comes from Sacculina carcini, assembly GCA_916048095.2. Classification (NCBI taxonomy): domain Eukaryota; kingdom Metazoa; phylum Arthropoda; class Thecostraca; family Sacculinidae; genus Sacculina; species Sacculina carcini. Next base: position 3,313,087 of record OU696592.1, on the reverse strand, counting down.
TATATATTTTCATATGATATTTTCATATGATATGCCAATTTCTTACTCCGGCTGTTCCTGCCTGGTAAAATTAATTATTTTATCTTAGTGTATAAATTAATACTTCTGATTTAATAATAATCTTACGTATCAGTGAAATATAGCGCAATTCATACATTCTGGTAACAGTCGGTAATGTAGATGTTGGTTTAAATGCGTGCTTTATTAGTAAAACAAATATCTACGTAATGTAATGTGATAGGTATTTGTGTGCGTGTGTGTGTGTGATACTAGCTAGCTCGCCACCACGGGGCATGCACACTTCACTAAACGCATACACACACGCCGAAACAACTACACACACTCGCTCACACACTCTCGCACGCCATACACAATTAAACCATACACGATCACACAGACACAATAAGACGCTGACACACTCAAACACAATCACACACACACATTTTTACATTACATTAGGTAGATATTTATATAGCGCCCTACACCTAGAGGGTCTCTAGGGCGCTGCACACGCACACACACACACACACACACACAAACGCACACACACAGACACACCTACACACACACACACACATAGCCACACACACAGAGAAAGTGAAAGGTGAAGAAAGAAGAGAGATAACTTACACCTTATAATCATCACTAATATAGACAATGTTCTCTAGAGTATAATACGATTTCACCATGAAAAATTTCTTACACACACACACACACACACACACACACACACACACAAACACACACACACACACACACACACACACACAAACACACACACACACACACACACACACACACACATACATACACACACACCTGTAGTTCCCTGTAGTTTTGTTTAGGATGCAGGTATCCTAGGTCGCGCTGGAGCGCCACCCTCGGTGAGCCGGTGTTATACGATGTAGGAGGCTGCTTCCCACGGTGGTTTGGTGGTAGTGCGGTAGAGACGGTATGTCCTGGACGGTCTGTAGGAATCTGTCTAGCTCTTTTTTGAATGTATCAGGAGTGTATGTACCGCATCGTAGTTTATAAGGTATACAGTTGAAAAGCTTTGGACCGAGTACTGCGATGGAACTTTCTTTGATGTTTTGAACCTTGGTCCAGGTCCTGGAAATCGGTGGGATGGTAGCTAGGATTCCTCTTCTGCCACTCTCGGTGGTTCTAATCGCAAAATCTTTGTCAAAGTTCGGAACCAATCCTTTTATAATTTTCCATGTATATATTATTATAAAACGTTCTCTTCTTCTTTCGAGTGAGTATAGCTTTAAATATGCGAGTCTTTCCCAGTAGTTCAAGTTTCTCTTTCCCTGTATTCTTGAGGTAAATGTTCTTTGGACTGATTCCAGTTTTCGAATTTCTCCTATGCTGGTCGGACACCAAAGTTGGTTACAGTACTCCAGTAGTGGAAGTACCATTGTCTTGTATAAGGTCAGCATCACTCCGGTTTCTCTTGATCTGAAACTTCTTAGTATCCACCCGACGGTCTGTCTCGCTTTCCTCACGACACTGTCAATGTGTGGACTGAAGTAGGCACTGTCGCACATTATAACGCCGAGATCTTGTACCTGGCTGCTTTGGTGTATGATGGTTCCGTCTGGAGTTGTATATTTGGGCTCGGTTAGGTTTGATTTCGGATGTTGATATCTGATTATTTCAAACTTGGAACAGTTGAAAGACATGTTGTTGTGTTTGGACCATCTGTACATCTCTTCTAGGTCTTTTTGTATTTGTGTGTAGTCGAATTCGGTTTTGACCGCTCCGAGGAGACGTGTATCGTCGGCAAAAGACGAAACCTTGCAGTGTGTCATGTTGTTGTCGATATCTCCGATGTATACTAGAAACATAATAGGGCCGATTACCGACCCCTGAGCTACTCCACTGAGTACTTGCAGAGCGTCCGATTCAATCCCTTCTACGACCACGGATTGTCTACGGTTGGTAAAGAAGCATCTTATCCAGCTTAGTACTTTGCCTTTGATTCCGATGTGTTTCATTTTTGTTTTATACCGTTTTTTCTGGGTAGCAAGCCTTCAATGTTGCAATACTGCATCGATATTGGATGGTTGGTTATCTTGTTCAGCTCTTCGTCATTAATGTCTTTCGATTTGGTCAATTGTGTCGGTTGGCTCCCATCGTTCGTTGATAGTTTTTTGGGAGAGGTTCGTCTTGTTTGAATTGTTCTGTTTGGCGGATCACGTAGTTTCGTGCAGCGATAAATGTGGGACAGGTTTTACTGGTTGCTGGGTGGTCAACGTCCTCTCTGTTGTGAGCCATACAGTTTGCACATTTTGGGCTGTCTTTCTGTGTGCAATTTCTCGACAATTTCACACACACACACACACACACACACACACACACACACAACACACAAACACACACACACACACACACACAGACACACACACACATTTCATTTCATTTATTGAGTCATTTGTATAGCGCGATATACACATCATGTCTCAATTGCGCTGATATAAACATTTAACACCACATACATTCATGCACAATCACATGCATATTCAAATATATGTTTCATATTTACAAAGCAGGACAATACAATGCAGGCAGAACACAGACACACGCACACACACGTACACGCGCACATCAGCAAATACCTTAGCCGGTTCATCAAGATAGCGATGACACTTATCTTACAGAGAATTCAGCCAGGTACTACCTGTACTAAGCGCACGAAAACATCATACATCACAAACACACCGCACACCTCATATATAAACAATGATGACAGGTAGACGTAAAGACGTCAAGTCGAAACAGTATTGGGGTCAAGCTGACAATCAAAGAACCCGCGCGGTGGGACAGCGTGGACCCTCACACATACACACACACATACACACACATGCACACATACACATACACGCTCACATGCACAGGCTGGGTATAAGAGTACTTACATACGCACAATTCAAAGGAAACCGACACAGCGTGGACAGTCGTACACACACACACGCATACGCTCACACACACGTACAAATACAAAGATCCAGCATAGATATAGATACGAAACCCCAAAACAAACGCACACTCAGATAACACAATACATTTTCTATACATATAGCAACTGTATTTACAATCGTGAATATGCAAAATTTACACCGTGTACTCAGGTTTAATGAGGAGTTTTTCGCGGTCATAAGATTTTTCCAATAAATATTTCTTAAGTCTACTTTTGAAAAGTGAGAGAGAGTGAGATCCCCTAATGAACCGTGGCAACTTATTGTACAACCTGGGGGCCATATACTGAAAGCAGCGGTTATAGTGCGAGTGTCTAGAGGGAAATGCAGGTTCGTAAAGAAAATTTTGATTATTTTGGCGCAAATCATAATCTGGTGAAATTTGTCTGAAAGATAACAGGTCTTGTAGATAGGCAGGTGTTTTATTTACAAGGACAGAGTGAACTATACAAAGCAGGTTGTACTCAATGTCAGCCTTTACCGGTAGCCAGGCTAGTTTGATTAAATATTCCACCAGAGAAGTGCGTCTAGGCAGGTTGAACACAAGACGACACGACCTGTTCGTCACACTCTGCAGTTTCCGCAGAGTTCGGTGGTTAATATTCAGTAACATGGCAGAACAATACTTAATCCTATTCAATATTAGACAATCTACAAGTTTTTTAGCAGCATTTACAGTCAAATTTTTTCTTATATAGTACACTCGACGTAGGTGATAATTACAATTTCGCACCAGCTCAAACACATGTGGCTCGAATGTTAAGTGGCTGTCTAACTTTACACCGAGATGCTTGGTAGTTTCCACAATATGTAACTATTTGCTGAGAGAACCGTTCCATTGACTTCTAGTCAACGCGATAAACTTGGTTTTTTCCCTGTTCAACTTCAGGTGCTTGGAGGCTGCCCAGGTGTTGATCGCTAGTAAAATTTCTTTAATAGAGGATGACGCTTGAACATCGTCAACATATTTAAAGTAAACCAGAATATCGTCAGCGAATATTTGATATTCAACTCCATAGTTTTCGAGAACCTGCCTGATTGACAATATATATACATTGTAAAAAAGAGGCCCAAGGATTGACCCTTGAGGAACACCAGTTTTCAGAGGGAAAGACTGGCTTTGAACTCCATTTAGTATAACTGTTTGCATGCGATCTGTTAGGTAATCTCGGATAAGCGAGAGTGCACTCCCAGATACACCGCAGTTTGATAAATCTTCCAGCAGCATTTCGTGGCACACAGTATCAAATGCCGCCGAAAAGTCCAGCTGCATGAGAAGCACGTTTTGTCCACTCAAAAGCGCAGGAAAGGAGTAATCATATGTACAGAGCAATGAAGTGGCACAAGAATGTTGCTTCCGAAACCCTGATTGTTGTGGTAAAAGAAGAAAGTTCTTTTCTAAGAATATATACAGCTGATCATATACGGAATACTCTAGAAGCTTGGACACGCATGGTATTTGAGAAACAGGTCGGTAATTACAAAGAGACTGCACACTCAATCCAGCTTTTTTAATGATAGGAGTAATTATAGACTGTTTGGAAGCTAAAAATTTACAATGCATGAAGCTAGTATTTACAAGATACATGATAAAAGGTGTAACAAGTATTAAATGAGATTTGATAGCACTAAATCTGATTGTATCTAGACTATTGGATCGCATACTACTTCGATTAATCAGTCTAACACATGAACAGTAGTCGATTGGTTCAAATGAGGTAAATAATATGGAATGACCTGATGGAAGATTAGCCTGTCTCATCGGGACCTGAATAGATGACTGTATTTTTTCAATTTTCTCCTGAAAAAACAAGCGAAATTTATCGGGCATACATTCTTTTTCACACCATACATTCTGGTTTGAGCTATGCTTGTTACCCAACAGTTTATTGAGTGTCCTCCATAGTACATCAGGTCGTGAGTCCATGATCATTGTATAAAAATACACTTGTTTCGCTTCTGTGATAGCACGGTTATAATTGGATCTGGCAGAGCAAAACTCACTCCAATCCTCAGGTGAAAAGGATCCGCGCCAGCGGTGTTCATGCCTTCTTTTTAATTTCTTGAGTTGGCTTAGTTGGGTATTGAACCAAGGAGCGGATTGGTGGCATTTAATCAGTTTTTGCGTATAAGGAACACACATGTGACGAACATCGTTCATGGTTCTTTCAAAGTATGAGTATAGATCGTCTACTGGTAGAGAGGTGTAGTTTAACACATTGAATTTTTCACCGAGTTCAAATACTAATAATTCAACATCAATACGATTATAGTCATAGAAAGAGATGGCTTGACGAAATTTGACCGGAAAAGGAGTATTGAGTTTGAATCTAATTAAGCTATGGTCGGAGGAGACTCTGTCAATTGGTTCTATACACACATCAATGACCGGGCTGTTTTGAGTCCTAGGGATAATTACAACGTCAAAATGTGACCATGGTCGTGCGTGGACTGTCTAACATAATTAATCATATCGTATAATTGCAGACTATCCAGGAATGCTTGCGAATGAGCTTTCAAATGTGGTTGATCTAGCCAGAAATTGAAATCTCCGCATATGTACACATTTTCATTACACATTGAAGTAAGAATATCGACCAGTGTGAAAAACTCCTCAATAAACACAGAGCCTGAAGTATAGCCAGGTCTATACACAGTCAATATACAAAATGCTCGACCGTACTCCGAGTTTTCTACACGAGCGCACACATATTCGAATGTGGTGATAGACAGAGAAAGCGGTATTGTATGCACAACAAAACCCTTGTTGTACACCATAACGATACCCCCACCTGTTGTATCACGACAATAATGTATGGCTGAGAAATTATCGGGAAGATTGGCAGAAAATGCTGAACTCTCCTCGTCCGCTAGCCAAGACTCAACAATGCAAAAAATATCAATGCCATCATTCAAAGTACTACTTACAAGTGCAGATTTCTTACGAACTGACCTCATATTCCAGAAAGCACAGTTGGTTAGTGCTTTTCCCGGACACCGGCTCGAGTGCAGTCATTGGGATGCTTCTGATGATCGTGCAGGTTGATGCCATCGCCTGTAGAGACAGCCAGTCGGCCAGGTCTCCGACCGCATGACTGCTGCACGGTCAGCACCATGACACGACACTTTGGAGCTGCTGTACGATTCATGCTTGGTTTTCAGCTTCTCAATTGATATTTTGTCAGTGTCGATTGACAACGCAGTCGCCAGATGATTGGTCAAGTCTTCGGCCTTCGCGTCGGCGTGGAAACGCGTAGCGAAAACACGCACGATTGACTCCCGAGATACCGTCGGCAGCTCGGTGATGCTGGCAGATCCAGTTGACATTGGCTTCCTGCCTGGCTTCTTTTTCGTTTGACTTGAGTCTTCTCATGAGTCTCATCAGTCTTACATGAGTCTTCTCATGTACTTCAGAACGTGTACATGTGTTTTGTACATGTGCTTCCTGTGCCTGTGCTTTGTTCACCTTTCTATTTTTCTTCTTCCGGCCGACAGTCGTCCAGGTTCGTGTGACAGACGAGGAAGCAGCATCGCTGTCACTGTCCGATCCACTTCTATCTCCTTTGATGCGATCACGGGGAGATTTTACCACCGCAGCATATGTCGCCGGCTTTGAGCTTACGCACTGGATCACTTCATGCTTGAAGTCATTCAGCACAAGTCTCAGTCGCTTGTCGATTCTCTCATCTAACTGCATATCCGAGGTATTCTCAGCGCATTCACAGTTCACGTCCAGTTTTTGTTTCATCAGAGATTCCTGGCAGAAGCGACAGTGCCAAAATACGCCACTTTTCTGCAACATTTTCTCGAGGGTGACCGTAAAAGCAACACACTTCCTGTGAAACAAAGTTCCACACAGGCCGCATGATATCTCTCCGCCGGGCAACACACACACACACACACACACACACACACACACACACACACACACACACACACACACACACACACACACACACACACATTTACATTACATTAGGTAGATATTTATATAGCGCCCTACACCTAGCCCTACACCTAGGGCGCTGCACACACACACACACACACACACACACACACAAACGCACACACACAGACACACAGACACGCACACACATAGTCACACACACACACACAGAAAGTGAAAGGTAAAGAAAGAAGAGATATCACTCACACCTTATAATCATCACTAATATAGACAATGTTCTCTAGAGTATAATACGATTTCACCATGAAAAAATTATTTGAGTGTATTTTTAAGACAGGGATAGAATTGATAGAACGTAGTGTTGGGGAGAGCTTATTGTAAATACGGGGTCCTAAGATAGAGAAACAACGATTATAGTGAGTATGTCTAGAAGGAAAAGCAGGTTCCAATAAGAGACGAGAATCATCAGTTGACCGAAGTGTACGAGTAGATTTCTTGAAGGATAGAAGTTCAAATAAGTACGAGGGCTTACGGAGAATAAGAGTGGAATGGATGATCAAACAGATGCGGTAGTCAATAAGCGCCTTAATAGGAAGAAGTCCCAATTTTTGTAGATAGGGAGAGACATGAGAGCCAGCAGGGAGATTGTAGATTAGACGACAAGCTTTACTAATAACAGATTGAAGTTTGCGAAGCTGGCGGTGATTCAGAGAAAGAAAGAGCGAACAACAGTATTGTACCCTACTGAGAATGAAAAAATTAGCTAGTTTGAAAGCAGCAGAGACAGTTAAATATCTACGGATAGAATAGATTCGCCTAATGTGAAAGTTACATACCCTAATGATATCAGAGATGTATGGTTCAAAAAAAAGAGAATCATCTAGCAAGACACCTAAGCTACGAACAGATTTAGAGAGAGGAACAGATAGACAAGTTAAACTTCTAGAAGATTGAAAAAGGTTAAATTTTGTCTTATCCGGATTTAGCTTGAGATGGTGGGACAAAGACCAGGTTTCAATGTCATCCAAGAGAGAAGAAACAGAAGATTGGGAAATAGTATCAGACGAGAGAATAATTTGTATGTCATCCGCAAAGATTCGGAAAGTGACATCATGACGATGAAGGATTTCACCTATGGAGGTTAAGTAAATATTAAATAGGAGAGGGCCTAGGACCGACCCCTGTGGGACACCGTATGAGAGTGGGAAAGACTCACTACAAGAATCACTGGTACAAACAAGCTGATATAGGGAAAGAAGATAAGAGCGGAAGAATGATAGTGCAGCGCCACAAATACCTAGGTTGGATAGAGTATTGAGTAGAATTAGATGATCAACAGTGTCAAAAGCCGCATAGAAGTCCAGTTGAATGAGAAGAACATCCTTAAAAGCAAGAGTAGATTTAAGAATAGAGTCATAGAGGAAGAGAAGCGAGGTTTCTGTTGAGTGAAAACTACGGAAGCCTGATTGTTCAGGGAGAAATAGATCATGGCGCTCAAGGTAGTCCGAAATCTGGACATAAGCGGCCATTTCAAGCGATTTGAATAGCCAAGGAATTCTAGAGATGGGACGATAGTTAGACAAACAATTGGGATCAAGGTTAGGTTTTTTCAGGATAGGTTTTTCAGGATACTTGCGCTTTTAGACGCAAGGAATTCACCGAGAGAGAAAGACGAATTGATAAAATAGGTGATGAAAGGAAGAGGTAACTCAATACAGTTGGGAATTCCAGCAAGGTTAATAGGGTCCAGGGAGGAAGAACGAGTGTACACACGCCTCAGTAGTAGCCCGCAATCAGAGATGGAAATCGGAAAGAAAGAATGAAAAATGGCGGAGGTGGTGGGAGAATAAGACAATGTAGCAGGAGGGAAACGACAGCATATATTCGAGATTTTATTCTCAAAGAAATGAGAGAATAGGGAAGGTAAGCGAGTTGGGTCACTATCAGTAAACACAAGGGTATTAGATTTACCTAAGAGCTTATTGAAAATATTCCAGAGGGATTTACTGTTGAGACAGGAGGAAATTTTATTATTATAATAGGATTTTTTGGCGTCCTCACCCAAGATATGGTGGTGACGCCGTGCAACACAATAAGATTGCCATGATGCATCATTTTTCAGACGCAACCAATGGCGCTCAAGTCGTCTAAGAGAAGTTTTGGAGCTACGAATTTCACTATTGAACCAGGGACTATGAAGAGATGAAGAGGAACGGAACTTCTTAACAGGAACAAACTGATCTCTAAGAAATTCAAGACAGGAGTTGAAATATTTACAGAGATCATAAGGGGGTAAGAAAAAAAACGAATCATAATTGAAAGAAGAAAATATCTGGTTACATAGAGAGTCGTAGTCAACAGTAAGATAATCTAGAAACGTGACAGTTTTATGCGATCTTAAGCTGAGAGGAATAAGCGCGGAAAATTCAATTAAGGAGTGATCCGAAACAGAGGAATCAATAGGGAAGACAGTCAAATCCTTGATAGAAATAGGGGAGTCACTGAATGAGAGCACTATGTCGAGGGTGTGACCATGTTCATGAGTAGAACCGCATACATGATTTGTTAAGCCATAGGAAGATATTAATTCAAGAAACGAAGAAAAACACGATTTGAGATGAGGGGCATCTAGCCAAAGATTAAAATCGCCGCAAAAGAGAATCCTAGAAGAAAACATAGAAATAAGCGTATCAATGAGAACAGTAAACTCATCTAAGAAAACAGAACTAGATACATAGTTACCACGATAGATTGAAATAATACAGACAGGGAGAGAGTAACGGCTAGTGATCTTACAGCAAACATATTCGAAGGAATTTATACACACATCTAGCTTACATTGAATAAGACGAATACAATCAGAATTAAATATAATAGCAACACCACCACCAACAGACTTAGAGGAATTAGAACTATTGATGGAGCGAGACTGGTGATAAGCGGAGTAGTTAGAAGGAAGACAGCTATTAAAGGAAGAGATTTCAGAGAGAGAAAGCCAAGATTCATTCACAAAGAAAATGTCATAATTATTGTGATTTAATTTGGAGAAGCCCTTTTGTACTTTATTGGAGAACCCAAAGCTTACCTGATTGCGAATTTATTTTGTCGCAGGTAGCCGTTCGCGTTGTTGTACGTACAGCCCCGGTGGCAATGGATTTCTCCGCAAGTAATTGCTTGTCGCCGAATATTGAAAGAAGACTTGACGATAACTGAAATAGGCTTGAAATACGATGCCTCGAACGCTGAACCACGAAATCCGTACCGAACCCCGAGTAAAATCACCACACCCTGCTCTCTGTCTCCACTAATTCCCTTTCGCCGTTCCGGGTTGCCACGCCCCATTTTATCGCGGATTTGCCTTGAATCCTCCAAAATAGTACTGGGCTTTGAAATTATTTTCCCAATTAAATATAATTGGAATTATTGAATTAAATTATGAATTACAATTGAAAATGATAAATATTTCTTTCACCCTCCCATAAAGACAAAAGGGAAAGGAAACATATGAACCTTGTAGACTGAAGCATGTCGTTGAATGAAGTTTGAGGAACGAACACACTCAGAGTCAATTTGACAACAATAAGAATTGTGAATGATGATGAAGGACTGAGAAGGCCTGGTATAAAGTGAGAAGTGGCATGAACTTTGATACGACACCATTTGAGGACAATGATACAATTTGATAATGATCGTACTCACTGAACACTTATACAGATACATCACGTATGAGGCCGGCTAACTGCTCTCGTTGTTTCATTGCAGCTTTTCTCTTCCCATTATCTGAATAAATCATCTCGGGCACCCTGTAGGTGTTACAGAATCTCATGAACGATTGAAGAAAGGAAGAAGTACTGACATCGGGAAGAACATCCAAATGAACGTACCGTAGCGCCATACAGGTATACAGGGCGATGTACACCTTTTGTTCCTCACCACCTTTCCCTGTGATATTGATATGACCTGTGTAATCAATGGCCACATTTTCATATGCCTTGACAAATTTGATTCGTTCTGTCGGAAGATTATTCAGTCGCGGATATTTCACGGACAGTGAATTGAGTTTTTTGCAGATAACACAATCTCTGATGATTTTCTTGACTGCCTGTCTACCACCAGGTATCCAGAATCCTCTTTCTCTCAGTTGAGTGAGTGTCGACCCGATCCCTAGATGACGGCATCGTTCATGTTGATCTCTGATCATTAGCCGGGTAATATGATGGTCTTTTGATAATAACACCGGATTTTTCGCTGCGTAACTGAAGTAGTTCAGGCGAGAAATCCTACCTCGGCAACGAATAATACCCTGATCATCCAAGAAAAGGTTGAGATCGTTCACCAAATTTGGAACACGCTGGCTGCGTTCGGGACTCTGAAGATAGTCAAGGATGTCTGAATATTCTTGAGCTTGCAGGGCCTTTAGCCAATAATTAACTGCTTTCTCATTTGTGTCGGATGACGTCTTTCGCATTTTGTCCACAAATTTGAAGACCAGTCCGGTGATGCGATGAATTTTGTTGAGGTTGGAGAGCTTTTCAGCAGTGAACAAGGTGTCCGTCGACGACTGCGCGTTAGACGACGACGTCTGCCCCTGACGCTGCGTCAAAACCAAAGATTTCTGCTCGTGAGAATCTTGTCTGAAGTTCAAGAGTTGTTCTTGAGTGAACTTCGTAACACAAGGAACTTCGACGGGCGTTTCTGTCCAGATTTTCAGCCAATCAGGTCCAAAAAATCCACTGATCCTGATATTTTTCGAATTTCACAAACGTTTGACCTTTCGTCAAGAGATCAGCGACATTCTCATTTGTCGGGACATAGCCAAACCGCATTACTACTCCCTTGTCAGATTCGATGTTCTACTTCATAGCCTCAATATCCTTTTGACGAGCTTGAGTGAAACGATTGGTTGTTCTGCAGCCCTGATGAATCCACTCTAGTACGACCTGTGAATCGACCCACACATTGATCTGATGAATTTTGAACATGAGTGAATCCAGAATGAGTTGTAGGCATTTCATCATCAAGAAAACCGCCAACAGCTCAGTTTGCGGAATGCTCTTGTTTTGAGGTGAGATCTTCGACTTGGCAAATATGAAATTCGATTCATTCTTTGAGTTCGTGGCATAACAAACGAACCCATAGCTTTCTTTCCCTCCGTCACAAAATATATTTATGTCATGATTCGACAATGAGTCAGCTGACTTCCTCGGAAATCGCAGTTGGTCAAGCTGCGCCAGCTCCTTTTGAATTGATCTCCATTCTCGCGATAGCTGTTCCTTGAGTGATTCATCCCAACCAACCTTGAGTAGCCACAATTTCTTCATGAATAGCCTACCGCACAATGTGACAGGCAGTGCTAACGACAGCGGGTCGAAAATCTTGCTGATGTTGCTCAGTACTCGCCGTTTCGTAGGCCTGGACTCTGAATTATGAAGAACAACTTGACAGTCCGCGAGCTTCAGTGAATCCCTTTCTGGGTCATACATATATCCCAACACTTTCTCATAATCCGATTGGTGAGTGGTCGCCGTTTCATTCGACATAATAAGTTCTCTCATGGAAGACACATTTGAAGACCAGCTTCGAAGATTGAACCCTCCTTCCTGCATGATTTCCCTACTCCTGTGGTACACATTGAGAATCTGATTGGTACTAGAGGAAGTAAACAAGAAATTATCCATGTAGAAGGAGCTTTTCAGAATGTCCGCTACAGAGTCTTGCGGATATAATTTCAAATGATACTGCAAGACCCTCATCAACACAAATGGACTTGCATTTAGGCCAAATAGAATAGTTCGATGTCGGTACACTTTCAACACGCCATTCGACTCCCACAAAAAACAGAATCTGTTTTTATCTTCTTCCGACTTCAACTGAATCTGCAGAAAGGCTTTCTCTATATCAGCCATTAGTACAAAATCCTCCTGACGAAATTTTAGCATCATACCCACAAGATTCGCCAACAAGTCTATTCCTTGAAAGCAAGCTTGATTGAGTGTCGTCGCATTTTTGTCGACCTTAAAACTACAATTGAAGACTGTTCGCATTTTAATTGTACACTGATCTTCATCTTTGAACACAGGATGATGAGGGATGAAGACACAGTTCTCTTTGACAAGTGACTCAACATCAATTTCCTCAATAATGTTTCTTTGTATTTGATCTGTCAAATTGCTTTCGTAGCGATCTAGACAATCCTTGGCTACCAGACTTCGCTGGACCTGCTTCATTGCTTTGAATGCGACATCGAAATTGTGATCTACATTGCTGATTGAGTCTAAAAAAGGCACTTTGACCGAATAATGGCCATCTTTGAATTCAATACTGTCATCGAATTCTTTGATCAGCGCTTCATCTGTTTCGGCGAGAGTGTCATCTTTGATGCCGATGTTCTCCACCTTGATCATATTCTCCAACTCCACATCCACATCTAATTCGCCAGATGATAGTGACACAGGACTGAAATATGTGCGAGTTGGGTTTATTGCCAAGTTGACCAGACGTTCGTTTTTTTTGTCTACAGGTGTCACTGAAGTCTGTTCACCCATGAGGGAGGAAATTTCTCCGAAAAGTATCATACCATCGTCGACTTCATAAGCAGTCGTATTGCCGACCTTAACACTGCTCAGCGGCTGAATGTGTCCTATGAGATCAGAACCCAAAAGACAATGAAAATCGGTCATTCTGTCTTCCGACATGTCCCGGAAAAAGCTGTCAGCCAACCTGAGGCCTTCAGACTTGAATTTTTGTACCAGTTTGGTCACTCCTGGCACATGATAATCCAATGACATACTACCATGATAGTACATGATACTACCAGCAACTTGACGGTCGTGCTACCTCTTCTTGTAAAATGAACATTGCACGCGACAACATCATGCTGTTTCTCCGCGGTGCCTATGAATGTACGCACTTGATATTTGACGCGGTGTTTTTCTCTCTTGGCTGAGATCTTATCAGCCATATACTCACTGATGTAAGACGTTTGTGAGCCGTGATCGATCAAACACCGGACTATTTCACAATTTCCGTCCTCGGTTTGCATGAGTACCGACATTGATGGTAACAGTACCGCCGCCTGTGCATCGGTCTTCATCATGCACAGATGATTCTCCAGTTTTGTGACTTTGGTTGGACCACTACACACCGCAGTTATATGCGTATTTTTGCCGCACGATTTGCAGCTGTAGGTGAGCCCCTTCTTCTGGCATTCACACTCCTCCGTCGGCCGCCCGCCGCTGCAGTGGACACACCGTCCGAGCTGTCGCAAACGCTGGATTCGTGCCTGAGAATTTGAGTAATTACCACACTGCGACATCGGATGATCCCCTTCGCAAAACTTGCATGATTTCCACGAATGTGACGACGACTTTGATTGCTGAACCTCCGATCTGACGGCTGATGTCGCAAATGTTTGCAAACTCGGAGATGACACCCGAAGCTTTTCCTGACCCCGGCGCACATCTTCTCGATACTTCTCGACATTTTGATTTGAGCGAGGCTGCGGTTTTTGGTCGAAGACCTTGGTCTGAGACGTGTTGCGATTAGCCCCGTTTTTGAGCTTCAAGCGCCCTCAATATTTTGCTGGAATTCTCCAAAATTGATTTTACTGAGGGGTATTCTGTTCCAATCAGTAAACTGGACCTGGTTCTGTAATTTGATGGTAATCTATTCATTACAATATGGCTCAAAAGCCTCGAACCAAAACTGCCTTCTACGAGTGCGTCCAAATTGTAATTTTGCAGCTCATAGACCGTTGACCGAATCTGATGTAAAAGTCGATGCATTCCGGCAAAGTCCGTGTCTGACGGACAACTCTGCCCGGTGAGTGTACACATGAGGCGCTCCACTACGGCATCTTCATCGAGATATTCCTCTTTCAAAAATGTCATAGCGGTGCCGTAATTGACATCAGTGTTTGACAGATGCTTAACAACATCCAGAGCGTCTCCTCTCAAACAGCTCTTGAGGTATATGAGCTTCACCGTGTCAGAAAACTCCTCTTTTTCCCCGACAAGGTCATTGAACAGTCGGATGAATTCCGAAAACTGCAACCTGTCTGAGGCGCCGTTGAATGATGGAAGTCAAATCTCCGGTGGTTTGACATGACTGACCTTAGCGGATTTTGCCGGTTGAATGGGCCGCATCGCCGCGGTTGACTGGCTCGACGCGCTGATGATAGCTGAAAGGCTTTGCGCGATCTGAGCGTGATAATCTGTCTGTGACTCGACATCCTGGTCGCACTCCTCTGGTGACGTCTCTTCTAACAAAAATGTGATTTTCAGATCCAAATTCTCTATGTCTGCAAGTTTAGCTCGGATAGATTTGACTCTGTCATGAACTACTGTCTCGTCAAGCTCCTCCTTTTCGAGTTTTTTGATCCACAAAGTCACTAACCTCTTTAGGGCACCACGTTGAACTTTCAGCTCTTTCATTGACTGAATCGTTTTGACATCATCCATCCTGACTGAGATAAGGATGTGATTAGAGAGGACTACTAAGACCAATACAAAGTACAATTGGAAATGAGACACAGAAAATTAAATGCCAAAAAGCGACAACGACATACTTCAATTTAGCTTGTCACATGATGATAATTTACATTTTGACTTCAATAAACTGGAAAGTACAGGAAAATAAATTCGCAAGATATTGTGATTTAATTTGGAGAAGCCCTTTTGTACTTTATTGGAGAACCCAAAGCTTACCTGATTGCGAATTTATTTTGTCGCAGGTAGCCGTTCGCGTTGTTGTACGTACAGCCCCGGTGGCAATGGATTTCTCCGCAAGTAATTGCTTGTCGCCGAATATTGAAAGAAGACTTGACGATAACTGAAATATGCTTGAAATACGATGCCTCGAGCGCTGAACCACGAAATCCGTACCGAACCCCGAGTAAAATCACCACACCCTGCTCTCTGTCTCCACTAATTCCCTTTCGCCGTTCCGGGTTGCCACGCCCCATTTTATCGCGGATTTGCCTTGAATCCTCCAAAATAGTACTGGGCTTTTAAATTATTTTCCCAATTAAATAGAATTGAAATTATTGAATTAAATTATGAATTACAATTGAAAATGATAAATATTTCTTTCATAATGAACTAAGACAGAAAGAAAGAGAGAAATTTTAGACCTAATAGAACGTAAATTCCAAGGAGCACATCTTACATATTTACAATTAGCAGAAACAGATGGTGACATATTAAAATTACGTTTAGGTGAAGAACACTTAGCGGTAAGACGAGAATGATGATGACGAGTAGAATAATTGTCGCTGGAGGAGGACTAGGCTGGAAGATCTGGCTGGAGATTGGTCGGGTCTAGTTTCCCGGACGGCAGTCATCGATGGTCTGAGTGCGATGGAAGACCCGAGTTCTCGCCGAGATTAGGCACGGGCACGCCGGGTCGAAGGATGAGTGGCTGGCGTTGCTACGACCAGCTGGCACACAGTTAGCGCATTTGCGCGCATCCTTCAGAGAACACGATTTGGTGGCGTGTTTGCCAGCACACCAGCCACAAGTGTTCTCGCGGGCCTGGCACTGGTCAGCCATGTGGCCGTGGCGCTGGCACTTGGCACAGCGTGTGACCCAGTAGCGGTCGTGCACCACACACCGACGGTCATCCAAGTACAGATATCCTGACTTCATCACGGTATCCCGGATGGCAGGAGAGACGGCAACAACAACAGTCATGGTGTGACCAGCAGACTTTCTCGAGAAGAGCACCTTGAAGTTGGATGGGTGCTTCATAGCCGCTTTGACTCCGTCATTTTTGCGTGAATAGGTTTCACTGTAGCCTACAAATACTAACACATCAGCTTTGAATTGAAGGACAAAACGATCAGGGAAGACTATAGATTAAAGTAACGATTGATCACGAATATATATAGATTAGTTCAATATATACATAATCCGGCTATGACACAAGCTTATGTCATACATTATTACTAAACGTGATTATTGTTAAATTATTTTTTCATTAGTAAATTTCACATTTGTTCAAATTATATCTTGCTCTCACATAATTTCCCTACATAGTAGATATGCACACATATACACACGTATTGTCTGAACTGTATATATGACATGCCAATTTCATACTCCGGTTGTTCCTGCCTGGTACAATGAATTATTTTCTCTTAGTGTATAAATTAATACTTCTGATTTAATAATAATCTTACGTATCAGTGAAATATAGCGCAATTCATACATTCTGGTAACAGTCAGTAATGTAGATGTTGGTATAAATGCGTGCTTTATTAGTAAATCAAATATCTACGTAATGTAATGTGATAGGTATTTGTGTGCGTGTGTGTGTGAGGTCAATTATCATACTTACTTATTTCACACGATACATTGACGTTGTTATTTTGCAAGATTTAATCAGTAGCGAGACATATTACTGGGTTTGAATATACAATTTTGTTAATATAATTTCACAAATGATGTTAATTATACTGGATCACTATTATAACTTGTATCACAAATTTTTGCACAACACTCATCTACTTGTCTACTCATCTACTCAATATCACTGATCGTGGTAACAGTCGGTAGTGTAGATGTTGGTTTAAATGCGTGGTTTATTAATAAAACAAGTAGATATCACTGATAAGCAGTGACGGACATTTAAAACTTGTAGCCGGAATACTTGTGCATTTTGACTCGCTGAGCAGTGTCTTAATTATCCTGCCCACATACGTACATCATTGCAGTTATTAAATATTTTATCTCATTCAAGCAATAATTGTTGAATAAGCTTATAATGCAAAATTTTCTTATTACAAACAAGCGCAAGATTTGTCCTAGTGCACTGTCTTGGCCAACTTTCATATATCATATTGTATTTGTGATGAACTAACAACATGTTCATTCTTAAAATTTCAAGCTCCAACTGAACAAGATATGCTGAGCCAAACTTACTGAAAAAATCATTATATATATATTAATATCGCATGCTTTAAGCGTGCATGGTTATACAGACAAAATGTGATCAGAAGTGACATAGCTAGGCTTGATTTCTAGTTCACATGACTGAGGCGGGGTTGTAATCTGTATAAAATATTGTATTGGTTATTCTGCATTGACGTATCACCGGTACGCCTCTCAGGTGTATGTCTGGGCGGGTTTGTATGCTTGATTGCGTTTAGCTTAAAAAGAGATAATTGGTTGTGAGCAGGAAAAATTGACAAAACTCGCCTAGAAATGCGCTGCTCTCAACTGACAACTAGTAGCATATTTTGAATAGTAATTTATTGCTCATATATTTTAACAACAGCTTCTGCACCGGTGGCAGGATATGATAATTATACTGCACCACTGTTATAACATCACAGCTTATACCACAGCATTTATTTACTCGTCTAAATATGATTAGGTGACCTGCGGTTTTTTATATAATTTCTATTCACTAATACTGATAACAAGAAATATGCATTGTAGTTGTCATTATATTTAATGTATAACAATAATAATTGTGATTTGACATAGGAAAATAAATATGTCAGTAATTGAAGTTGCATTGCACCAATGGTCAGTGCAAAATATTATAGTAAACGCAATAAATGTTAAATTTGCTGTTAGGCATTTTTTATATATTTCTGCAATTACTTATCTGTTCTTCACAAACGTTGAAGATAACGCTCATGAGGGAGAATATTCCTTGCTTGTCCTAATGTACGCGCATTGTCTGAGCTTTGTCACTGACATATCAGTTTTGCAGTCGAAATGTTCCGTTGTGAAACCCGTTGAAAAATTGAGATTTATCAACGGGTGTCGCAAGAATGCATCTCGCTATATTGTTTACTACCAATTAATTCATATTATATATATATATATATATGTATATATATATTTTGATTTTTATATAATAAATATATAAATATATACACATATATAAATATATATATTTATATATGTGGGTGGGTGTAATAATGATGAAATTTGTTTCATCTAGGACCTAGATGAAACAAAGCTCATTGTTAATTATATATGGAAAAACAATACATGGTCCTACAACACATACACAATGACATGGACAAGCATGGCACACAGACATACAAACAACCAGGCGTACACACAGCTGGTAGGGTTGGGAGGTGGCGCGAGACGGAAGTTGTGTCGCATCACAGCTTTTTCTTCGTTCATAGCAGGCGGACATTAGTTGTACGTTAGTTGGACATTAGTTGTTGTAGTACGTTAGTTGGACATTAGTTGTTGTAGTACGTTAGTTGGACATTAGTTGTTGTAGTACGTTAGTTGGACATTAGTTGTTGTAGTACGTTAGTAGGACATTAGTTGTTGTAGTTGTTACACGTAGTTGTGATGGAACTTCAAGTTTTCTGTACGGATCTTTTGTTGCCAAGTCATTTCATAAACAGACGCTTGCGTGTAGGCCGAATTTTTACTTGAAAAAGTGCTGGTAACAAGAGTCTATGTCTCGTGCGCTATATATACATCTACGTTGAATCAACCCAAAATAATAGCAAGTTTTCAACTATTCATACTTTCAATAGCACACAATTTATTTGTCTTTAGCTGAATGAATTAAGATAACAAGCTGGAGTCATTCGGTATACGCTATTCATTCATATAACCGCAATGATACATTGGAAATTATTATTATTATTATTATTAATTACAGGCAAATCCAGTAGCATGGGAAGAGTGCAAGGACTATTACCAACCTAAGGTGGCCCCATGTACCGGAAGCGCCCAAAAGATTCAGAGAGAAAGAGAGCTCGAAGAGAAAAAAGTCTAGAAAGAGAGTTGGAAAGAAAATAATAAATATGTAACAATAAATAATAAGCCATCATCCGATAACAATCCATAATGTCACTCCAACCACGTTCATCAATAAATAATAACAATCAACAATAAATATGTGATTCAGTAAATAAAAGCCATCAATATATAAGAATAAATATTAATAAATAAGTAATAAATAACAATCAAGAACAATAAATATGAATCAATAAGAAACATCCAACAATAAATATAAATATGATTCAATAAGTAACTACAACACAAATAAATATGATTCAATAAACAACAACACCAATAAATATGATTCAATAAACAGCAAAAACAATAAATATGATTCAATAAACAGCAACAACAATAAATATGATTCAATAAACAGCAACAACAATAAATATGATTCAATAAACAACAACAGCCAACACTGAGTAAAAGTATAATTTAATAAATAACAACAACCAATAATAAATAGTAATAAAAAGAGAGTAAAATAAGAATAAATATAAATAAATAGAAAATAAATAACAATAAGCATAAATAAATAACAATAAACATGAATAAATATGTTTGTGAGGTACTAGACAATAAAAGCATTATAACTTATTGCTATGTGTATCTTCTGGTCCCAAATTATTTCATCATTTTGCTTCTTCTTTACCCTCTTATGTAATCTGTTCATAATGTGTAGTTGGTTTAGGATATCAAGGCCGAATTGGGGGAATGCAGCTTTGGATCTGGTTTGTGGCCAGACAAAGCTGCACGTTACTTAATTTACAATGACTTTTTTTCTCTTAGTGTATAAATTAATACTCATGGTTTAATAATAATCTTACGTATCAGTGAAATATAGCGCAATTCATACATTCTGGTAACAGTCGGTAATGTAGATTTTGGTTAAATTGCGTGATTTTTTAGTAAAACAAACATCTACGGAATCTAATATGATAAGTAGGTAGGTATGTAGGTAGGTAGGTAGGTATGTAGGTAGGTAGGTAGGTATGTGATAGGTAGGTATGTGATAGGTATTTGTGTGCGTGTGTGTGTGATACTAGCTAGCTCGCCGCCGCGGGGCATGCACACTTCACTAAACGCATACACACACACACACGCCAAAACATCTACACACACTCGCTCACACACTCTCGCAAGCCATACACAATTAAACCATACACGATCACACAGACACAATAAGACGCTGACACACTCAAACACAATCTCACACACACACTCTCTCACTGCACACGATCACACTACATTTCACCCCATGAGCTTAACTAAAGAACAAACGAGGCAGATGCATACGATATAGAAGTGTGATTAACACATCGATACAAATGTGTCATTGAAACAAATTAATATTTCAAATTAATGATTTAATACCAATGGATTACCGATTTCATGCTATAACGTTTCGGTGATATTATTTTACAGCGCAAAAAAATCATGGTAGTAACACACTATCATTTATTTATCTCCTATCAGCTGTCTATTCACATCTATTGCCACACAATAGGGCATAATCCATGTAATAATCAGAGATGTAGTAACAACACCCTGCGCCCCCCAGCCGGAAGGGGGCCGAGTGTTGAGGGGCACCGTTGCCTCGCGCATGATATTAAAATTTATCATAAATTAGCGTATAAAAGTACCACGATTCCCCAGGATACCGAGGGGCTGCTCGCGAATTCATTTACCAAAGTCAGACCTCTATTTCATAGTGGCGCTATTTAAGACCTCGCGTCGGCTTTGATAATAATAATGATAGTATATGACCGGTAGGGATAATAATTGCAATGCTATTAAGTCAACTCAAAATAATAGCAAGTCTTCAACTATTCATACTTTCAATAGCACACAATTTATTTGTCTTTAGCTGAATGAATTAAAATAACAAGTTGGAGTCATTCGGTATACGCTATTCAATCATATTACCGCAATGATACATTGTAAATGTGAAGAATAAATTGCAATCAATACGAAGGTTAATGTTAGGCAGTCATGCGTTGGACAGTGGAGCAGCAATGGTTGCGACACTACATCTCATAGACTCGCCAATATCCCGTCTATTACACCTTGTTCTATTTGTCACCAACGTTGCTTATAATCCAGCTGTACATGATTGCTAATCGTATAATCCACTCTATTCAATTTAATTCTCGACGTCTCATGCAAATAATTCTCACTATATAATACTGAGAATCGAGGACCACATGCCACATGTCATAATGTGTGTGACGTGTAATTGTGTGCTATCTGAACAGTTTCCCTAAAGGGTGATACCATGCTAATCATCTTACAGATCCACAACAACAGCAACAATAACAAATAATAACATGGTGTTGTCACTGTAGCCTACAAATACTAACACATCAGCTTTGAATTGAAGGACAAAACGATCAGGGAAGACTATAGATTAAAGTAACGATTGATCACGAATATATATATATATATAGATTAGTTCAATATATACATAATCCGGCTATGACACAAGCTTATGTCATACATTATTACTAAACGTGATTATTGTTGAAATATTTTTTCATTAGCAAATTTTACATTTGCTCAAATTCTATCTTGTTTCTCACATAATTTCAAGATTGGGGTAAATATACCTAGATTTTCCCTACATAGCAGATATGCACACATATACACACGTATTGTCTGAACTGTATATATGATATGCCAATTTCTTACTCCGGCTGTTCCTGTCTGTTAAAATTAATTATTTTCTCTTAGTGTATAAATTAATACTTCTGATTTAATAATAATCTTACGTCTCAGTGAAATATAGCGCAATTCATACATTCTGGTAACAGTCGGTAATGTAGATGTTGGTTTAAATGCGCGCTTTATTAGTAAAACAAATATCTACGTAATGTAATGTGATAGGTATTTGTGTGCGTGTGTGTGTGTGTGTGTGTGTGATACTAGCTAGCTGGCCGCCGCGGGGCATGCACACTTCACTAAACGCATACACACACACACGCCAAAACATCTACACACGCTCGCTCACACACTCTCGCAAGCCATACACAATTAAACCATACACGATCACACAGACACAATAAGACGCTGACACACTCCAACACAATCTCACACACACACTCTCTCACTGCACACGATCACACTACATTGCACCCTATGAGCTTAACTAAAGAACAAACGAGGCAGATGCATACGATATACAAGTGTGATTAACACATCGATACAAATTTGTCATTGAAACAAATTAATATTTCAAATTAATGATGTAATACCAATGGATTACCGATTTCATGCTATAACGTTTCGGTGATATTATTTTACAGTGCAACGTTTTAATGGTAGTAACACACTATCATTAATGTATCTCCTATCAGCTGTCTATTCACATCTATTGCCACACAATAGGGCATAATATATATAATAATCAGAGCTGTAACAACAGCACCCTGCGCCCCCCAACCGGAAGGGGGCCGAGTGTTGAGGGGCACCGTTGCCTCGGCATGATATTGAAATTTATCATAAATTAGCGTATAAAAGTACCACGATTCCCCAGGATACCGAGGGGCTGCTCGCGAATTCATTTTACCAAAGTCAGACCTCTATTTAAATATGACGCTATTTAAGACCTCGCGTCGTCTTTGATAATAATAATGATAGTATATGACCGGTAGGGATAATAATTGCAATGCTATTAAATCAACTCAAAATAATAGCAAGTCTTCAACTATTCATACTTTCAATAGCACACAACTTATTTGTCTTTAGCTGAATGAATTAAGATAACAAATTGGAGTCATTCGGTATACGCTATTCAATCATATTACCGCAATGATACATTGTAAATGTGAAGAATAAATTGCAATCAATACGAAGGTTAATGTTAGGCAGTCATGCGTTGGACAGTGGAGCAGCAATGGTTGCGACACTGCATCTCATAGACTCGCCAATATCCCGTCTATTACACCTTGTTCTATTTGTCACCACCGTTGCTTATAATCCAACTGTACATGATTGCTAATCGTATAATCCACTCTATTCAAATTAATTATCGACGTCTCATGCAAATATTTCTCACTATATAATACTGAGAATCGAGGACCACATGCCACATGTCACAATGTGTGTGACGTGTAATTGCGTGCTATCTGAACAGCTTTCAGAGCTGTTGAGACCATGCTAATCATCTTACAGATCCACAACAACAGCAGCAATAACAAATAATAACATGGTGTTGTCACTGTAGCCTACAAATACTAACACATCAGCTTTGAATTTAAAAGCAAAGCGATCAGGGAAGACTATAAATTGAAGTAACGATTGATCACGAATAAATATAGATTAATTCAATATATACATAATCCGGCTATGACACAAGCTTATGTCATACATTATTACTAAACGTGATTATTGTTAAAATATTTTTTCATTAGCAAATTTTACATTTGCTCAAATTCTATCTTGTTTCTCACATAATTTCAAGCATTCGGTAAATATACCTAGATTTTCCCTACATAGCAGATATGCACACATATACACACGTATTGTCTGAACTGTATATATGATATGCCAATTTCTTACTCCGGCTGTTCCTGTCTGGTAAAATTAATTATTTTCTCTTAGTGTATAAATTACTACTTCTGATTTAATAATAATCTTACGTCTCAGTGAAATATAGCGCAATTCATACATTCTGGTAACAGTCGGTAATGTAGATGTTGGTTTAAATGCGTGCTTTATTAGTAAAACAAATATCTACGTAATGTAATGTGATAGGTATTTGTGTGCGTGTGTGTGTGTGTGATACTAGCTAGCTCGCCGCCGCGGGGCATGCACACTTCACTAAACGCATACACACACACACGCCAAAACATCTACACACGCTCGCTCACACACTCTCGCAAGCCATACACAATTAAACCATACACGATCACACAGACACAATAAGACGCTGACACACTCAAACACAATCTCACACACACACTCTCTCACTGCACACGATCACACTACATTTCACCCCATGGGCTTAACTAAAGAACAAACGAGGCAGATGCATACGATATAGAAGTGTGATTAACACATCGATACAAAAGTGTCATTGAAACAAATTAATATTTCGAATTAATGATTCAATACCAATGCATTACCGATTTCATGCTATAACGTTTCGGTGATATTATTTTACAGTGCAACGTTTTAATGGTAGTAACACACTATCATTAATGTATCTCCTATCAGCTGTCTATTCGCATATATTGCCACACAATAGGGCATAATCCATGTAATAATCAGAGATGTAGTAACAACAGCCTGCGCCCCCCAGCCGGAAGGGGGCCGAGTGTTGAGGGGCATCGTTGCCTCGGCATGATATTGAAATTTATCATAAATTAGCGTATAAAAGTACCACGATTCCCCAGGATACCGAGGGGCTGCTCGCGAATTCATTTTACCAAAGTCAGACCTCTATTTAAATATGACGCTATTTAAGACCTCGCGTCGTCTTTGATAATAATAATGATAGTATATGACCGGTAGGGATAATAATTGCAATGCTATTAAATCAACTCAAAATAATAGCAAGTCTTCAACTATTCATACTTTCAATAGCACACAACTTATTTGTCTTTAGCTGAATGAATTAAGATAACAAATTGGAGTCATTCGGTATACGCTATTCAATCATATTACCGCAATGATACATTGTAACTGTGAAGAATAAATTGCAATCTATACGAAGGTTAATGTTAGGCAGTTATGCGTTGGACAGTGGAGCAGCAATGGTTGCGACACTACATCTCATAGACTCGCCAATATCCCGTCTATTACACCTTGTTCTATTTGTCACCACCGTTGCTTATAATCCAACTGTACATGATTGCTAATCGTATAATCCACTCTATTCAAATTAATTCTCGACGTCTCATGCATATATTTCTCACTATATAATACTGAGAATCGAGGACCACATGCCACATGTCAAAATGTGTGTGGCGTGTAATTGTGTGCTATCTGAACAGCTTGCAGAGCTGTTGAGACCATGCTAATCATCTTACAGATCCACAACAACAGCAGCAATAACAAATAATAACATGGTGTTGTCACTGTAGCCTACAAATACTAACACATCAGCTTTGAATTTAGAAGCAAAGCGATCAGGGAAGACTATAGATTGAAGTAACGATTGATCACGAATAAATATAGATTAATTCAATATATACATAATCCGGCTATGACACAAGCTTATGTCATACATTATTACTAAACGTGATTATTGTTAAAATATTTTTTCATTAGCAAATTTTACATTTGCTCAAATTCTATCTTGTTTCTCACATAATTTCAAGCACTCGGTAAATATACCTAGATTTTCCCTACATAGCAGATATGCTCACGTATACACACGTATTGTCTGAACTGTATATATGATATGCCAATTTCTTACTCCGGCTGTTTCTGCCTGGTAAAATTAATTATTTTATCTTAGTGTATAAATTAATACTTCTGATTTAATAATAATCTTACGTCTCAGTGAAATATAGCGCAATTCATACATTCTGGTAACAGTCGGTAATGTAGATGTTGGTTTAAATGCGTGCTTTATTAGTAAAACAAATATCTACGTAATGTAATGTGATAGGTATTTGTGTGCGTGTGTGTGTGTGTGATACTAGCTAGCTCGCCACCACGGGGCATGCACACTTCACTAAACGCATACACACACGCCGAAACAACTACACACACTCGCTCACACACTCTCGCACGCCATACACAATTAAACCATACACGATCACACAGACACAATAAGACGCTGACACACTCAAACACAATCACACACACACATTTTTACATTACATTAGGTAGATATTTTTATAGCGCCCTACACCTAGAGGGTCTCTAGGGCGCTGCACACGCACACGCACACACACACACAAACGCACACACAGACACACCTACACACACACACACACACATAGCCACACACACAGAGAAAGTGAAAGGTGAAGAAAGAAGAGAGATAACTTACACCTTGTAATCATCACTAATATAGACAATGTTCTCTAGAGTATAATACGATTTCACCATGAAAAATTTCTTACACACACACACACACACACACAAACACACACACACACACACACACACACACACACACACACACACACATACATACACACACACCTGTAGTTTCCTGTAGTTTTGTTTAGGATGCAGGTATCCTAGGTCGCGCTGGAGCGCCACCCTCGGTGAGCCGGTGTTATACGATGTAGGAGGCTGTTTCCCACGGTGGTTTGGTGGTAGTGCGGTAGAGACGGTTTGTCCTGGACGGTCTGTAGGAATCTGTCTAGCTCTTTTTTGAATGTATCAGGAGTGTATGTACCGCATCGTAGTTTATAAGGTATACAGTTGAAAAGCTTTGGACCGAGTACTGCGATGGAACTTTCTTTGATGTTTTGAACCTTGGTCCAGGTCCTGGAAATCGGTGGGATGGTAGCTAGGATTCCTCTTCTGCCACTCTCGGTGGTTCTTATCGCAAAATCTTTGTCAAAGTTCGGAACCAATCCTTTTATAATTTTCCATGTATATATTATTATAAAACGTTCTCTTCTTCTTTCGAGTGAGTATAGCTTTAAATATGCGAGTCTTTCGCAGTAGTTCAAGTTTCTCTTTCCCTGTATTCTTGAGGTAAATGTTATTTGGACTGATTCCAGTTTTCGAATTTCTCCTATGCTGGTCGGACACCAAAGTTGGTTACAGTACTCCAGTAGTGGAAGTACCATTGTCTTGTATAAGGTCAGCATCACTCCGGTTTCTCTTGATCTGAAACTTCTTAGTATCCACCCGACGATCTGTCTCGCTTTCCTCACGACACTGTCAATGTGTGGACTGAAGTAGGCACTGTCGCACATTATAACGCCGAGATCTTGTACCTGGCTGCTTTGGTGTATGATGGTTCCGTCTGGAGTTGTATATTTGGGCTCGGTTAGGTTTGATTTCGGATGTTGATATCTGATTATTTCAAACTTGGAACAGTTGAAAGACATGTTGTTGTGTTTGGACCATCTGTACATCTCTTCTAGGTCTTTTTGTATTTGTGTGTACTCGAATTCGGTTTTGACCGCTCCGAGGAGACGTGTATCGTCGGCAAAAGTCGATACCTTGCAGTGTGTCATGTTGTTGTCCATATCTCCGATGTATACTAGAAACATAATAGGGCCGATTACCGACCCCTGAGCTACTCCACTGAGTACTTGCAGAGCGTCCGATTCAATCCCTTCTACGACCACGGATTGTCTACGGTTGGTAAAGAAGCATCTTATCCAGCTTAGTACTTTGCCTTTGATTCCGATGTGTTCAAGTTTTTGTAGGAGTACGTTGTGGTCTATTTTGTCGAATGCTTTTGCAAAGTCGAGATATATCACATCCGCTGTGGTTTCGTTTTCCAGTGTGGAAATTACGTCGAACCTATGTTGTAGCAGCTGAGATAAGCAAGATCTGCCAGTACGAAATCCATGTTGTGCATCGTTGAATAAGTGTTTCTGTTCCATGTAGCTATGCATTTGCTTAACTAGGATACGTTCAAGTATTTTTATGACGTGTGAGGTCTGGGCGACCGGCCGATAGTTTTTCGCCTCAGTTCTGTCTCCGCCTTTGTAAATCGGAGTTATTTTCCCATGTTTTAGACCAGATGGAATCAATCCGCTGTCTATTGATGTTCTGTAGAGGTGGAGAAGCGGTACCCATATTGTATGTACACATTGCTTAAATAGGACGTCTGGCATTTCATCCGGCCCTGCGGCTGCATATGTGTTCATTTGTGTTATGGACCATTGTATGTTTTCTTTGTCGAGCGTTATGTCGCACAAACTGCAGGTGTCAACTCTGGGTGTTGATAGATTCCAGTGTTGACCACTTGTGTGAGCTGTTTGGCTGAAGGCGGATTTATATTGTTTGTTCAGAATTTCTGCTTTTTGGTGAGGATCGTGAATCAGTGCTCCTTCATATTTAAGTGGCCCCATTGTGTTGCGCACTTTGGACTTCTTCTTGACGTAGTGGTAAAAATACTTGTGATTTTTTTTAGATCGATGTCACGGCAGTTTATTCCATATATCTAAGTTCTTGTTCGTGTGATTGTGCTAATTTTTGGTAGATTTTGTTAAGTTGTTGACTTATCATTTCTTCATCTCCGCCTCGTTCGATTTTTTTCTTCAGTTTCGATTTCTTTTTCATGATAATTTTTCTATCTCTTGGGATTTCGGATTTTTTCTTTGTTCGGTTTTTGTTCGGTGTTCGTGCTGCACATATTCTTAGCAGTTTAGTCTGTAGGTAAGCATATATTTCGTCGATGTTCATTGCATTGAACTCTTCGCACCAGTTAGTGTTTGATATATCGTTGTTGATCTCCATCCAGTCTGTCTTCTCATGAAAGAATTTCAGTGAGGAAAATGTAACTGCGGTTTTATTCCTGAGTCTTAATGTTGTTGGACATGTTTCCAGCGTGGTTTCTATTGACAAGATTCGGTGGTCGGACATGACTGTGTCCTCTGTCTGGACGCTGCTTACTAGTTCTTCGTTGTTGGTCATGAAGAGGTCCAAAATGTTGTTGCTACGAGTATTGCAATTCACCATCTGTTTCAACATTAGTTTGTCCATGAGATCTATTAGAGCGTTAGATTGTTGTCGGTCAGAGGTTGAGCTTCCATATATTATTGATTCTTTCCACCTGATGTCTGGGAAGTTGAAGTCTCCGATAATGATGATTGTAGGTTCGGGGTTTCCTCTCTGCGTTACTTCTGATTTAATCAGTTCAATAATCGTTATGAAGTTGTGTGTGGTGCATGCAGGTGGTCGGCATATTGTGAAAATAATGAGATTCCATTTTGTGATGAGTAGGAAAACATATTCGACTTCCCCGTTGGATACAGCCGTCGTTAGTGTTGTGTATGGCACTATGTCAGATCTGACATACACGGATACTCCACCTTTTTGCCGTCCTTCAAGTCGGTCGGCACGGAATATCTCGTAACCTGCTACGGTTACTTCAGCATCTTTGATTTCTCCTCTCAGGTGGGATTCTGTGATACAAAAAAGTATTGTATTTCGTGTTTTGCGGGTTTCTTCGATCATTTTTGTTTTATACCGTTTTTCTGGGTAGCAAGCCTTCAATGTTGCAATACTGCATCGATATTGGATGGTTGGTTATCTTGTTCAGCTCTTCGTCATTAATGTCTTTCGATTTGGTCAATTGTGTCGGTTGGCTCCCATCGTTCGTTGATAGTTTTTTGGGAGAGGTTCGTCTTGTTTGAATTGTTCTGTTTGGCGGATCACGTAGTTTCGTGCAGCGATAAATGTGGGACAGGTTTTACTGGTTGCTGGGTGGTCAACGTCCTCTCTGTTGTGAGCCATACAGTTTGCACATTTTGGGCTGTCTTTCTGTGTGCAATTTCTCGACAATTTCACACACACACACACACACACACACACACACACACACACATACACACACACACACACAGACACACACACACATTTCATTTCATTTATTGAGTCATTTGTATAGCGCGATATACACATCATGTCTCAATTGCGCTGATATAAACATTTAACACCACATATATTCATGCACAATCACATGCATATTCAAATATATGTTTCATATTTACAAAGCAGGACAATACAATGCAGGCAGAACACAGACACACGCCCACACACGTACACGCGCCCATCAGCAAATACCTTAGCCGGTTCATCAAGATAGCGATGACACTTATCTTACAGAGAATTCAGCCAGGTACTACCTGTACTAAGCGCACGAAAACATCATACATCACAAACACACCGCACACCTCATATATAAACAATGATGACAGGTAGACGTAAAGACGTCAAGTGGAAACAGTATTGGGGTCAAGCTGACAATCAAAGAACCCGCGCGGTGGGACAGCGTGGACCCTCACACATACACACACACATACACACACACATGCACACATACACATACACGCTCACATGCACAGGTTGGGTATAAGAGTACTTACATACGCACAATTCAAAGGAAACCGACACAGCGTGGACAGTCGTACACACACACACGCATACGCTCACACACACGTACAAATACAAAGATCCAGCATAGATATAGATACGAAACCCCAAAACAAACTCACACTCAGATAACACAATACATTTTCTATACATATAGCAACTGTATTTACAATCGTGAATATGCAAAATTTACACCGTGTACTCAGGTTTAATGAGGAGTTTTTCGCGGTCATAAGATTTTTCCAATAAATATTTCTTAAGTCTACTTTTGAAAAGTGAGAGAGAGTGAGATCCCCTAATGAACCGTGGCAACTTATTGTACAACCTGGGGGCCATATACTGAAAGCAGCGGTTATAGTGCGAGTGTCTAGAGGGAAATGCAGGTTCGTAAAGAAAATTTTGATTATTTTGGCGCAAATCATAATCTGGTGAAATTTGTCTGAAAGATAACAGGTCTTGTAGATAGGCAGGTGTTTTATTTACAAGGACAGAGTGAACTATACAAAGCAGGTTGTACTCAATGTCAGCCTTTACCGGTAGCCAGGCTAGTTTGATTAAATATTCCACCAGAGAAGTGCGTCTAGGCAGGTTGAACACAAGACGACACGACCTGTTCGTCACACTCTGCAGTTTCCGCAGAGTTCGGTGGTTAATATTCAGTAACATGGCAGAACAATACTTAATCCTATTCAATATTAGACAATCTACAAGTTTTTTAGCAGCATTTACAGTCAAATTGTTTCTTATATAGTACACTCGACGTAGGTGATAATTACAATTTCGCACCAGCTCAAACACATGTGGCTCGAATGTTAAGTGGCTGTCTAACTTTACACCGAGATGCTTGGTAGTTTCCACAATATGTAACTATTTGCTGAGAGAACCGTTCCATTGACTTCTAGTCAACGCGATAGACTTGGTTTTTTCCCTGTTCAACTTCAGGTACTTGGAGGCTGCCCAGGTGTTGATCGCTAGTAAAATTTCTTTAATAGAGGATGACGCTTGAACATCGTCAACATATTTAAAGTAAACCAGAATATCGTCAGCGAATATTTGATATTCAACTCCATAGTTTTCGAGAACCTGCCTGATTGACAATATATATACATTGTAAAAAAGAGGCCCAAGGATTGACCCTTGAGGAACACCAGTTTTCAGAGGGAAAGACTGGCTTTGAACTCCATTTAGTATAACTGTTTGCATGCGATCTGTTAGGTTATCTCGGATAAGCGAGAGTGCACTCCCAGATACACCGCAGTTTGATAAATCTTCCAGCAGCATTTCGTGGCACACAGTATCAAATGCCGCCGAAAAGTCCAGCTGCATGAGAAGCACGTTTTGTCCACTCAAAAGCGCAGGAAAGGAGTAATCATATGTACAGAGCAATGAAGTGGCACAAGAATGTTGCTTCCGAAACCCTGATTGTTGTGGTAAAAGAAGAAAGTTCTTTTCTAAGAATATATACAGCTGATCATATACGGAATACTCTAGAAGCTTGGACACGCATGGTATTTGAGAAACAGGTCGGTAATTACAAAGAGACTGCACACTCAATCCAGCTTTTTTAATGATAGGAGTAATTATAGACTGTTTGTAAGCTAAAAATTTACAATGCATGAAGCTAGTATTTACAAGATACATGATAAAAGGTGTAACAAGTATTAAATGAGATTTGATAGCACTAAATCTGATTGTATCTAGACTATTGGATCGCATACTACTTCGATAAATCAGTCTAACACATGAACAGTAGTCGATTGGTTCAAATGAGGTAAATAATATGGAATGACCTGATGGAAGATTAGCCTGTCTCATCGGGACCTGAATAGATGACTGTATTTTTTCAATTTTCTCCTGAAAAAACAAGCGAAATTTATCGGGCATACATTATTTTTCACACCATACATTCTGGTTTGAGCTATGCTTGTTACCCAACAGTTTATTGAGTGTCCTCCATAGTACATCAGGTCGTGAGTCCATGATCATTGTATAAAAATACACTTGTTTCGCTTATGTGATAGCACGGTTATAATTGGATCTGGCAGAGCAAAACTCACTCCAATCCTCAGGTGAAAAGGATCCGCGCCAGCGGTGTTCATGCCTTCTTTTTAATTTCTTGAGTTGGCTTAGTTGGGTATTGAACCAAGGAGCGGATTGGTGGCATTTAATCAGTTTTTGCGTATAAGGAACACACATGTGACGAACATCGTTCATGGTTCTTTCAAAGTATGAGTATAGATCGTCTACTGGTAGAGAGGTGTAGTTTAACACATTGAATTTTTCACCGAGTTCAAATACTAATAATTCAACATCAATACGATTATAGTCATAGAAAGAGATGGCTTGACGAAATTTGACCGGAAAAGGAGTATTGAGTTTGAATCTAATTAAGCTATGGTCGGAGGAGACTCTGTCAATTGGTTCTATACACACATCAATGACCGGGCTGTTTTGAGTCCTAGGGATAATTACAACGTCCAAAATGTGACCATGGTCGTGCGTGGACTGTCTAACATAATTAATCATATCGTATAATTGCAGACTATCCAGGAATGCTTGCGAATGAGCTTTCAAATGTGGTTGATCTAGCCAGAAATTGAAATATCCGCATATGTACACATTTTCATTAAACATTGAAGTAAGAATATCGACCAGTGTGAAAAACTCCTCAATAAACACAGAGCCTGAAGTATAGCCAGGTCTATACACAGTCAATATACAAAATGCTCGACCGTACTCCGAGTTTTCTACACGAGCGCACACATATTCGAATGTGGTGATAGACAGAGAAAGCGGTATTGTATGCACAACAAAACCCTTGTTGTACACCATAACGATACCCCCACCTGTTGTATCACGACAATAATGTATGGCTGAGAAATTATCGGGAAGATTGGCAGAAAATGCTGAACTCTCCTCGTCCGCTAGCCAAGACTCAACAATGCAAAAAATATCAATGCCATCATTCAAAATACTATTTACAAGTGCAGATTTCTTACGAACTGACCTCATATTCCAGAAAGCACAGTTGGTTAGTGCTTTTCCCGGACACCGGCTCGAGTGCAGTCATTGGGATGCTTCTGATGATCGTGCAGGTTGATGCCATCGCCTGTAGAGACAGCCAGTCGGCCAGGTCTCCGACCGCATGACTGCTGCACGGTCAGCACCATGACACGACACTTTGGAGCTGCTGTACGATTCATGCTTGGCTTTCAGCTTCTCAATTGATATTTTGTCAGTGTCGATGGACAACGCAGTCGCCAGATGATTGGTCAAGTCTTCGGCCTTCGCGTCGACGTGGAAACGCGTAGCGTAAACACGCACGATTGACTCCCGAGATACCGTCGGCAGCTCGGTGATGCTGGCAGATCCAGTTGACATTGGCTTCCTGCCTGGCTTCTTTTTCGGTTGACTTGAGTCTTCTCATGAGTCTCATCAGTCTTACATAAGTCTTCTC
This sequence comes from Sacculina carcini, assembly GCA_916048095.2. Classification (NCBI taxonomy): domain Eukaryota; kingdom Metazoa; phylum Arthropoda; class Thecostraca; family Sacculinidae; genus Sacculina; species Sacculina carcini. The sequence goes on along the minus strand of OU696592.1, from coordinate 3,278,965 downwards.
ATGTACTTCAGAGCGTGTACATGTGTTTTGTACATGTGCTTCCTGTGCCTGTGCTTTGTTCACCTTTCTATTTTTCTTCTTCCGGCCGACAGTCGTCCAGGTTTGTGTGACAGACGAGGAAGCAGCATCGCTGTCACTGTCCGATGCACTTCTATCTCCTTTGATGCGATCACGGGGAGATTCCACCACCGCAGCATATGTCGCCGGCTTTGAGCTTACGCACTGGATCACTTCATGCTTGAAGTCATTCAGTACAAGTCTCAGTCGCTTGTCGATTCTCTCATCTAACTGCATATCCGAGGTATTCTCAGCGCATTCACAGTTCACGTCCAGTTTTTGTTTCATCAGAGATTCCTGGCAGAAGCGACAGTGCCAAAATACGCCACTTTTCTGCAACATTTTCTCGAGGGTGACCGTAAAAGCAACACACTTCCTGTGAAACAAAGTTCCACACAGGCCGCATGATATCTCTCCGCCGGGCAACACACACACACACACACACACACACACACACACACACACACACACACACACACACACACACACACACACACACACATTTACATTACATTAGGTAGATATTTATATAGCGCCCTACACCTAGCCCTACACCTAGGGCGCTGCACACACACACACACACACACACACACAAACGCACACACACAGACACACAGACACGCACACACATAGTCACACACACACACAGAAAGTGAAAGGTGAAGAAAGAAGAGATATCACTCACACCTTATAATCATCACTAATATAGACAATGTTCTCTAGAGTATAATACGATTTCACCATGAAAAAATTATTTGAGTGTATTTTTAAGACAGGGATAGAATTGATAGAACGTAGTGTTGGGGAGAGCTTATTGTAAATACGGGGTCCTAAGATAGAGAAACAACGATTATAGTGAGTATGTCTAGAAGGAAAAGCAGGTTCCAATAAGAGACGAGAATCATCAGTTGACCGAAGTGTACGAGTAGATTTCTTGAAGGATAGAAGTTCAAATAAGTACGAGGGCTTACGGAGAATAAGAGTGGAATGGATGATCAAACAGATGCGGTAGTCAATAAGCGCCTTAATAGGAAGAAGTCCCAATTTTTGTAGATAGGGAGAGACATGAGAGCCAGCAGGGAGATTGTAGATTAGACGACAAGCTTTACTAATAACAGATTGAAGTTTGCGAAGCTGGCGGTGATTCAGAGAAAGAAAGAGCGAACAACAGTATTGTACCCTACTGAGAATGAAAAAATTAGCTAGTTTGAAAGCAGCAGAGACAGTTAAATATATACGGATAGAATAGATTCGCCTAATGTGAAAGTTACATACCCTAATGATATCAGAGATGTATGGTTAAAAAAAAAGAGAATCATCTAGCAAGACACCTAAGCTACGAACAGATTTAGAGAGAGGAACAGATAGACAAGTTAAACTTCTAGAAGATTGAAAAAGGTTAAATTTTGTCTTATCCGGATTTAGCTTGAGATGGTGGGACAAAGACCAGGTTTCAATGTCATCCAAGAGAGAAGAAACAGAAGATTGGGAAATAGTATCAGACGAGAGAATAATTTGTATGTCATCCGCAAAGATTTGGAAAGTGACATCATGACGATGAAGGATTTCACCTATGGAGGTTAAGTAAATATTAAATAGGAGAGGGCCTAGGACCGACCCCTGTGGGACACCGTATGAGAGTGGGAAAGACTCACTACAAGAATCACTGGTACAAACAAGCTGATATAGGGAAAGAAGATAAGAGCGGAAGAATGATAGTGCAGCGCCACAAATACCTAGGTTGGATAGAGTATTGAGTAGAATTAGATGATCAACAGTGTCAAAAGCCGCATAGAAGTCCAGTTGAATGAGAAGAACATCCTTAAAAGCAAGAGTAGATTTAAGAATAGAGTCATAGAGGAAGAGAAGCGAGGTTTCTGTTGAGTGAAAACTACGGAAGCCTGATTGTTCAGGGAGAAATAGATCATGGCGCTCAAGGTAGTCCGAAATCTGGACATAAGCGGCCATTTCAAGCGATTTGAATAGCCAAGGAATTCTAGAGATGGGACGATAGTTAGACAAACAATTGGGATCAAGGTTAGGTTTTTTCAGGATAGGTTTTTCAGGATACTTGCGCTTTTAGACGCAAGGAATTCACCGAGAGAGAAAGACGAATTGATAAAATAGGTGATGAAAGGAAGAGGTAACTCAATACAGTTGGGAATTCGAGCAAGGTTAATAGGGTCCAGGGAGGAAGAACGAGTGTACACACGCCTCAGTAGTAGCCCGCAATCAGAGATGGAAATCGGAAAGAAAGAATGAAAAATGGCGGAGGTGGTGGGAGAATAAGACAATGTAGCAGGAGGGAAACGACAGCATATATTCGAGATTTTATTCTCAAAGAAATGAGAGAATAGGGAAGGTGAGCGAGTTGGGTCACTATCAGGAAACACAAGGGTATTAGATTTACCTAAGAGCTTATTGAAAATATTCCAGAGGGATTTACTGTTGAGACAGGAGGAAATTTTATTATTATAATAGAATTTTTTGGCGTCCTCACCCAAGATATGGTGGTGACGCCGTGCAACACAATAAGATTGCCATGATGCATCATTTTTCAGCCGCAACCAATGGCGCTCAAGTCGTCTAAGAGAAGTTTTGGAGCTACGAATTTCACTATTGAACCAGGGACTATGAAGAGATGAAGAGGAACGGAACTTCTTAACAGGAACAAACTGATCTCTAAGAAATTCAAGACAGGAGTTGAAATATTTACAGAGATCATAAGGGGGTAAGAAACAAAACGAATCATAATTGAAAGAAGAAAATATCTGGTTACATAGAGAGTCGTAGTCAACAGTAAGATAATCTAGAAACGTGACAGTTTTATGCGATCTTAAGCTGAGAGGAATAAGCGCGGAAAATTCAATTAAGGAGTGATCCGAAACAGAGGAATCAATAGGGAAGACAGTCAAATCCTTGATAGAAATAGGGGAGTCACTGAATGAGAGCACTATGTCGAGGGTGTGACCATGTTCATGAGTAGAACCGCATACATGATTTGTTAAGGCATAGGAAGATATTAATTCAAGAAACGAATAAAAACACGATTTGAGATGAGGGGCATCTAGCCAAAGATTAAAATCGCCGCAAAAGAGAATCCTAGAAGAAAACATAGAAATAAGCGTATCAATGAGAACAGTAAACTCATCTAAGAAAACAGAACTAGATACATAGTTACCACGATAGATTGAAATAATACAGACAGGGAGAGAGTAACGGCTAGTGATCTTACAGCAAACATATTCGAAGGAATTTATACACACATCTAGCTTACATTGAATAAGACGAATACAATCAGAATTAAATATAATAGCAACACCACCACCAACAGACTTAGAGGAATTAGAACTATTGATGGAGCGAGACTGGTGATAAGCGGAGTAGTTAGAAGGAAGACAGCTATTAAAGGAAGAGATTTCAGAGAGAGAAAGCCAAGATTCATTCACAAAGAAAATGTCATAATTATTGTGATTTAATTTGGAGAAGCCCTTTTGTACTTTATTGGAGAACCCAAAGCTTACCTGATTGCGAATTTATTTTGTCGCAGGTAGCCGTTCGCGTTGTTGTACGTACAGCCCCGGTGGCAATGGATTTCTCCGCAAGTAATTGCTTGTCGCCGAATATTGAAAGAAGACTTGACAATAACTGAAATAGGCTTGAAATACGATGCCTCGAACGCTGAACCACGAAATCCGTACCGAACCCCGAGTAAAATCACCACACCCTGCTCTCTGTCTCCACTAATTCCCTTTCGCCGTTCCGGGTTGCCACGCCCCATTTTATCGCGGATTTCCCTTGAATCCTCCAAAATAGTACTGGGCTATGAAATTATTTTCCCAATTAAATAGAATTGAAATTATTGAATTAAATTATGAATTACAATTGAAAATGATAAATATTTCTTTCAACCTCCCTTAAAAACAAAAGGGAAAGGAAACATGAACCTTGTAGACTGAAGCATGTCGTTGAATGAAGTTTGAGGAACGAACACACTCAGAGTCAATTTGACAACAATAAGAATTGTGAATGATGATGAAGGACTGAGAAGGCCTGGTATAAAGTGAGAAGTGGCATGAACTTTGATACGACACCATTTGAGGACAATGATACAATTTGATAATGATCGTACTCACTGAACACTTATACAGATTCATCACGTATGAGGCCGGCTAACTGCTCTCGTTGTTTCATTGCAGCTTTTCTCTTCCCATTATCTGAATAAATCATCTCGGGCACCCTGTAGGTGTTACAGAATCTCATGAACGATTGAAGAAAGGAAGAAGTACTGACATCGGGAAGAACATCCAAATGAACGCACCGTAGCGCCATACAGGTATACAGGGCGATGTACACCTTTTGTTCCTCACCACCTTTCCCTGTGATATTGATATGACCTGTGTAATCAATGGCCACATTTTCATATGCCTTGACAAATTTGATTCGTTCTGTCGGAAGATTATTCAGTCGCGGATATTTCACGGACAGCGAATTGAGTTTTTTGCAGATAACACAATCTCTGATGATTTTCTTGACTGCCTGTCTACCACCAGGTATCCAGAATCCTCTTTCTCTCAGTTGAGTGAGTGTCGACCCGATCCCTAGGTGACGGCATCGTTCATGTTGATCTCTGATCATTAGCCGGGTAATATGATGGTCTTTTGATAATAACACCGGATTCTTCGCTGCGTAACTGAAGTAGTTCAGGCGAGAAATCCTACCTCGGCAACGAATAATACCCTGATCATCCAAGAAAAGGTTGAGATCGTTCACCAAATTTGGAACACGCTGGCTGCGTTCGGGACTCTGAAGATAGTCAAGGATGTCTGAATATTCTTGAGCTTGCAGGGCCTTTAGCCAATAATTAACTGCTTTCTCATTTGTGTCGGATGACGTCTTTCGCATTTTGTCCACAAATTTGAAGACCAGTCCGGTGATGCGATGAATTTTGCTGAGGCTGGAGAGCTTTTCAGCAGTGAAAAAGGTGTCCGTGGACGACTGCGCGTTAGACGACGACGTCTGCCCCTGACGCTGCGTCAAAACCAAAGATTTCTGCTCGTGAGAATCTTTTTCTGAAGTTCAAGAGTTGTTCTTGAGTGAACTTCGTAACACAAGGAACTTCGACGGGCGTTTCCAGATTTTCAGCCAATCAGGTCCAAAAAATCCACTGATCCTGATATTTTTCGAATTTCACAAACGTTTGACCTTTCGTCAAGAGATCAGCGACATTCTCATTTGTCGGGACATAGCCAAACCGCATTACTACTCCCTTGTCAGATTCGATGTTCTTCTTCATAGCCTCAATATCCTTTTGACGAGCTTGAGTGAAACGATTGGTTGTTCTGCAGCCCTGATGAATCCACTCTAGTACGACCTGTGAATCGACCCACACTTTGATCTGCTGAATTTTGAACATGAGTGAATCCAGAATGAGTTGTAGGCATTTCATCATCAAGAAAACCGCCAACAGCTCAGTTTGCGGAATGCTCTTGTTTTGAGGTGAGATCTTCGACTTGGCAAATATGAAATTCGATTCATTCTTTGAGTTCGTGGCATAACAAACGAACCCATAGCTTTCTTTCCCTCCGTCACAAAATATATTTATGTCATGATTCGACAATGAGTCAGCTGACTTCCTCGGAAATCGCAGTTGGTCAAGCTGCGCCAGCTCCTTTTGAATTGATCTCCATTCTCGCGATAGCTGTTCCTTGAGTGGTTCATCCCAACCAACCTTGAGTAGCCACAATTTCTTCATGAAGAGCCTACCGCACAATGTGACAGGCAGTGCTAACGACAGCGGGTCGAAAATCTTGCTGATGTTGCTCAGTACTCGCCGTTTCGTAGGCCTGGACTCTGAATTATGAAGAACAACTTGACAGTCCGCGAGCTTCAGTGAATCCCTTTCTGGGTCATACATATATCCCAACACTTTCTCATAATCCGATTGGTGAGTGGTCGCCGTTTCATTCGACATCATAAGTTCTCTCATGGAAGACACATTTGAAGACCAGCTTCGAAGATTGAACCCTCCTTCCTGCATGATTTCCCTACTCCTGTGGTACACATTGAGAATCTGATTGGTACTAGAGGAAGTAAACAAGAAATTATCCATGTAGAAGGAGCTTTTCAGAATGTCCGCTACAGAGTCTTGCGGATATAATTTCAAATGATACTGCAAGACCCTCATCAACACAAATGGACTTGCATTTAGGCCAAATAGAATAGTTCGATGTCGGTACACTTTCAACACGCCATTCGACTCCCACAAAAAACAGAATCTGTTTTTATCTTCTTCCGACTTCAACTGAATCTGCAGAAAGGCTTTCTCTATATCAGCCATTAGTACAAAATCCTCCTGACGAAATTTTAGCATCATACCCACAAGATTCGCCAACAAGTCTATTCCTTGAAAGCACGCTTGATTGAGTGTCGTCGCATTTTTGTCGACCTTAAAACTACCATTGAAGACTGTTCGCATTTTAGATGTACACTGATCTTCATCTTTGAACACAGGATGATGGGGGATGAAGACACAGTTCTCTTTGACAAGTGACTCAACATCAATTTCCTCAATAATGTTTCTTTGTATTTGATCTGTCAAATTGCTTTCGTAGCGATCTAGACAATCCTTGGCTACCAGACTTCGCTGGACCTGCTTCATTGCTTTGAATGCGACATCGAAATTGTGATCTACATTGCTGATTGAGTCTAAAAAAGGCACTTTGACCGAATAATGGCCATCTTTGAATTCAATACTGTCATCGAATTCTTTGATCAGCGCTTCATCTGTTTCGGCGAGAGTGTCATCTTTGATGCCGATGTTCTCCACCTTGATCATATTCTCCAACTCCGTGCTACCTCTTCTTGTAAAATGAACATTGCACGCGACAACATCATGCTGTTTCTCCGCGGTGCCTATGAATGTACGCACTTGATATTTGACGCGGTGTTTTTCTCTCTTGGCTGAGATCTTATCAGCCATATACTCACTGATGTAAGACGTTTGTGAGCCGTGATCGATCAAACACCGGACTATTTCACAATTTCCGTCCTCGGTTTGCATGAGTACCGACATTGATGGTAACAGTACCGCCGCCTGTGCATCGGTCTTCATCATGCACAGATGATTCTCCAGTTTTGTGACTTTGGTTGGACCACTACACACCGCAGTTATATGCGTATTTTTGCCGCACGATTTGCAGCTGTAGGTGAGCCCCTTCTTCTGGCATTCACACTCCTCCGTCGGCCGCCCGCCGCTGCAGTGGACACACCGTCCGAGCTGTCGCAAACGCTGGATTCGTGCCTGAGAATTTGAGTAATTACCACACTGCGACATCGGATGATCCCCTTCGCAAAACTTGCATGATTTCCACGAATGTGACGACGACTTTGATTGCTGAACCTCCGATCTGACGGCTGATGTCGCAAATGTTTGCAAACTCGGAGATGACACTCGAAGCTTTTCCTGACCCCGGCGCACATCTTCTCGATACTTCTCGACATTTTGATTTGAGCAAGGCTGCGGTTTTTGGTCGAAGACCTTGGTCTGAGACGTGTTGCGATTAGCGCCCCGTTTTTGAGCTTCAAGCGCCCTCAATATTTTGCTGGAATTCTCCAAAATTGATTTTACTGAGGGGTATTCTGTTCCAATCAGTAAACTGGACCTGGTTCTGTAATTTAATGGTAATCTATTCATTACAATATGGCTCAAAAGCCTCGAACCAAAACCGCCTTCTACGAGTGCGTCCAAATTGTAATTTTGCAGCTCATAGACCGTTGACCGAATCTGAGGTAAAAGTCGATGCATTCCGGCAAAGTCCGTGTCTGACGGACAACTCTGCCCGGTGAGTGTACAAATGAGGCGCTCCACTACGGCATCTTCATCGAGATATTCGTCTTTCAAAAATGTCATAGCGGTGCCGTAATTGACATCAGTGTTTGACAGATGCTTAACAACATCCAGAGCGTCTCCTCTCAAACAGCTCTTGAGGTATATGAGCTTCACCGTGTCAGAAAACTCCTCTTTTTCCCCGACAAGGTCATTGAACAGTCGGATGAATTCCGAAAACTGCAACCTGTCTGAGGCGCCGTTGAATGATGGAAGTCGAATCTCCGGTGGTTTGACATGACTGACCTTAGCAGATTTTGCCGGTTGAATGGGCCGCATCGCCGCGGTTGACTGGCTCGACGCGCTGATGATAGCTGAAAGGCTTTGCGCGATCTGAGCGTGATAATCTGTCTGTGACTCGACATCCTGGTCGCACTCCTCTGGTGACGTCTCTTCTAACAAAAATGTGATTTTCAGATCCAAATTCTCTATGTCTGAAAGTTTAGCTCGGATAGATTTGACTCTGTCATGAACTACTGTCTCGTCAAGCTCTTCCTTTTCGAGTTTTTTGATCCACAAAGTCACTAACCTCTTTAGGGCACCACGTTGAACTTTCAGCTCTTTCATTGACTGAATCGTTTTGACATCATCCATCCTGACTGAGATAAGGATGTGATTAGAGAGGACTACTAAGACCAATACAAAGTACAATTGGAAATGAGACACAGAAAATTAAATGCCAAAAAGCGACAACGACATACTTCAATTTAGCTTGTCACATGATGATAATTTACATTTCGACTTCAATAAACTGGAAAGTACAGGAAAATTAATTCGCAAGATATTGTGATTTAATTTGGAGAAGCCCTTTTGTACTTTATTGGAGAACCCAAAGCTTACCTGATTGCGAATTTATTTTGTCGCAGGTAGCCGTTCGCGTTGTTGTACGTACAGCCCCGGTGGCAATGGATTTCTCCGCAAGTAATTGCTTGTCGCCGAATATTGAAAGAAGACTTGACGATAACTGAAATAGGCTTGAAATACGATGCCTCGAACGCTGAACCACGAAATCCGTACCGAACCCCGAGTAAAATCACCACACCCTGCTCTCTGTCTCCACTAATTCCCTTTCGCCGTTCCGGGTTGCCACGCCCCATTTTATCGCGGATTTGCCTTGAATCCTCCAAAATAGTACTGGGCTTTGAAATTATTTTCCCAATTAAATATAATTGAAATTATTGAATTAAATTATGAATTACAATTGAAAATGATAAATATTTCTTTCATAATTAACTAAGACAGAGAGAAAGAGAGAAATTTTAGACCTAATAGAACGTAAATTCCAAGAAGCACATCTTACATATTTACAATTAGCAGAAACAGATGGTGACATATTAAAATTACGTTTAGATGAAGAACACTTAGCGGTTAGACGAGAATGAGGATGACGAGTAGAATAATTGTCGCTGGAGGAGGACGAGGCTGGAAGATCTGGCTGGTCATTGGTCGGGTCTAGTTTCCCGGACGGCAGTCATCGATGGTCTGAGTCCGATGGAAGACCCGAGTTCTCGCCGAGATTAGGCACGGGCACGCCGGGTCGAAGGATGAGTGGCTGGCGTTGCTACGACCAGCTCGCACACAGTTAGCGCATTTGCGCGCATCCTTCAGAGAACACGATTTGGTGGCGTGTTTGCCAGCACACCAGCCACAAGTGTTCTCGCGGGCCTGGCACTTGTCAGCCATGTGGCCGTGGCGCTGGCACTTGGCACAACGTGTGACCCAGTAGCGGTCGTGCACCACACACCGACGGTCACCCAAGTACAGATATCCTGACTTCATCACGGTATCCCGGATGGCAGGAGAGACGGCAACAAGAACAGTCATGGTGTGACCAGCAGACTTTCTCGAGAAGAGCACCTTGAAGTTGGATGGGTGCTTCATAGCCGCTTTGACTCCGTCATTTTTGCGGCACACAGTCAAATATCTCGCTATCAGCGATGTCAGAACTGACCGATGTTATAGTCAGTTTTGGAACCATTTTGCCACGACAGGAGGCATTGAGCTGGGTGTCAGTTTTCATGACCAGCATGGCATTTTCGGCAGCTTTAGAGTCAGGAAGACTCACTTTGATGGCGCCACGTTTTGTTGTTCGCATCTTGATGACAGGAACAGATTTGAGGGCCTCAGACACACGCTTCTTGTCGACTGGAGCACTGTCTTGGGAGTGAACGATTATTTCACGTGTCAGTGCCTGCGCGTATGACCGCGGATGTTGAACAGGCATCAGAGGCCGAGTCGGCACCAGTGGCGGCTTCGGCAGCAGTGGCGGAGTCGGCAACAGTGGCGGAGTCGGCAACAGTGGCGGAGTGGGCAACAGTGGCGGAGTTGTTGACAGCAACGGAGGCTTTGGGCAAGTAATTCGTTGCAGCTGGGCCTTGATTTCGCTGACGGTCTTAGTCAGCTGCACCAGAGATTGCTTCTCGGTCGATGAAGATTGGATCATGTACACCATGGTTTGTTTGTCGGCGGTTGTTATGCCGACAAGGCTGTCCAGCCACTCCTGCATTTCTGCAGTGTTGTACTGGCGAGCAAGAGAGCAATCCTCACAAGTGAAGGATGCTCTGGTGGTGAAATAGGTCATGGCCAAATATTTCGGCATTCGGCTGCATCTCACATGCACGTACTTCGTGCATTATGAACAACACAACGCACAGGTGGTAACGGCCATTTTGCACATGGCACAAGTTGAGCCGTCAGGAGGCGGAGCAGCGCGGGAGGGTTGAAGCCCGGCAGGCTTGGTCATCGCGACCATGACGAGCGTGATAAGATCTCAGGCAAACGCTCACACACACGCACACACAGACACACGGTTCGAACACATACACACACGCACAAACACAGGCACACGCGCACACAAACACGCACACACAGACACACAGTCACACGGCTCACACACGCACAAACACAGGCACGCGCGCACACACACGCGACCCGAGCACTGAGGGCCCTCCCCAACACAGGGGGATGCGCCAGGCACACACGCACACACACACACACGGAGAGTCGGGCCAGGCACAGAATTTAACACCTAGCCGCGAAACCTCAACCACTATCAGCAGCACAAATCACCACGAAAACGCAGATAGCCGGAGCGACACAAAAACACATCCGCACAGGACAATCTCTCAAACAAGAGTCAACACACACACACACACACACACACACACACACACACACACACACTGTCACTGCACACGATCACACTACATTGCACCGCATGAGCTTAACTAAAGAACAAACGAGGCAGATGTATACGATATACAAGTGTGATTAACACATCGATACAAAAGTGGCATTGAAACAAATTAATATTATACGTAATGTAATGTGATAGGTATTTGTGTGCGTGTGTGTGTGTGTGTGTGTGTGATACTAGCTAGCTGGCCGCCGCGGGGCATGCACACTTCACTAAACGCATACACACACACACGCCAAAACATCTACACACGCTCGCTCACACACTCTCGCAAGCCATACACAATTAAACCATACACGATCACACAGACACAATAAGACGCTGACACACTCCAACACAATCTCACACACACACTCTCTCACTGCACACGATCACACTACATTGCACCCCATGAGCTTAACTAAAGAACAAACGAGGCAGATGCATACGATATACAAGTGTGATTAACACATCGATACAAAAGTGGCATTGAAACAAATTAATATTTCAAATTAATGATGTAATACCAATGGATTACCGATTTCATGCTATAACGTTTCGGTGATATTATTTTACAGCGAGAAAAATTCATGGTAGTAACACCCTATCATTAATGTATCTCCTATCAGCTGTCTATTCACATCTATTGCCACACAATAGGGCATAATCCATGTAATAATCAGAGATGTAGTAACAACAGCCTGCGCCCCCCAGCCGGAAGGGGGCCGAGTGTTGAGGGGCACCGATGCTTCGGCATGATATTGAAATTTATCATAAATTAGCGTATAAAAGTACCACGATTCCCCAGAATACCGAGGGGCTGCTCGCGAATTCATTTTACCAAAGTCAGACCTCTATTTTATAATGGCCCTATTTAAGACCTCGCGTCGACTTTGATAATAATAATGATAGTATATGACCGGTAGGGATAATAATTGCAATGCTATTAAATCAACTCAAAATAATAGCAAGTCTTCAACTATTCATACTTTCAATAGCACACAACTTATTTGTCTTTAGTTGATTGAATTAGATAACAAGTTGGAGTCATTCGGTATACGCTATTCAATCATATTACCGCAATGATCTGGTTTGTGGCCAGACAAATCTGCACGTCTACTTAATTTACAATGACTTTTTTTCTCTTAGTGTATAAATTGATACTCATGGTTTAATAATAATCTTACGTATCAGTGAAATATAGCGCAATTCATACATTCTGGTAACAGTCAGTAATGTAGATGTTGGTATAAATGCGTGCTTTATTAGTAAATCAAATATCTACGTAATGTAATGTGATAGGTATTTGTGTGCGTGTGTGTGTGTGAGGTCAATTATCATACTTACTTATTTCACACGATACATTGACGTTGTTATTTTGCAAGATTTAATCAGTAGCGAGACTATTACTGGCTTTGAATATACAATTTTGTTAATATAATTTCACAAATGATGTTAATTATACTGGATCACTATTATAACTTGTATCACAAATTTTTGCACAACACTCATCTACTTGTCTACTCATCTACTCAATATCACTGATCGTGGTAACAGTCGGTAGTGTAGATGTTGGTTTAAATGCGTGGTTTATTAATAAAACAAGTAGATATCACTGATAAGCAGTGACGGACATTTAAAACTTGTAGCCGGAATACTTGTGCATTTTGACTCGCTGAGCAGTGTCTTAATTTTCCTGCCCACATACGTACATCATTGCAGTTATTAAATATTTTATCTCATTCAAGCAATAATTGTTGAATAAACTTATAATGCAAAATTTTCTTATTACAAACAAGCGCAAGATTTGTCCTAGTGCACTGTCTTGGCCAACTTTCATATATCATATTGTATTTGTGATGAACTAACAACATGTTCATTCTTAAAATTTTAAGCTCCAACTGAACAAGATATGCTGAGCCAAACTTACTGAAAAAATCATTATATATATATTAATATCGCATGCTTTAAGCGTGCATGGTTATACAGACAAAATGTGATCAGAAGTGACATAGCTAGGCTTGATTTCTAGTTCACATGACTGAGGCGGGGTTGTAATCTGTATAAAATATTGTATTGGTTATTCTGCATTGACGTATCACCGGTACGCCTCTCAGGTGTATGTCTGGGCGGGTTTGTATGCTTGATTGCGTTTAGCTTAAAAAGAGATAATTGGTTGTGAGCAGGAAAAATTGACAAAACTCGCCTAGAAATGCGCTGCTCTCAACTGACAACTAGTAGCATATTTTGAATAGTAATTTATTGCTCATATATTTTAACAACAGCTTCTGCACCGGTGGCAGGATATGATAATTATACTGCACCACTGTTATAACATCACAGCTTATACCACAGCATTTATTTACTCGTCTAAATATGATTAGGTGACCTGCGGTTTTTTATATAATTTCTATTCACTAATACTGATAACAAGAAATATGCATTGTAGTTGTCATTATATTTAATATATAAGAATAATAATTGTGATTTGACATAGGAAAATAAATATGTCAGTAATTGAAGTTGCATTGCACCAATGGTCAGTGCAAAATATTATAGTAAACGCAATAAATGTTAAATTTGCTGTTAGGCATTTTTTATATATTTCTGCAATTTCTCATCTGTTCTTCACAAACGTTGAAGATAACGCTCATGAGGGAGAATATTCCTTGCTTGTCCTAATGTACGCGCATTGTCTGAGCTTTGTCACTGACATATCAGTTTTGCAGTCGAAATGTTCCGTTGTGAAACCCGTTGAAAAATTGAGATTTATCAACGGGTGTCGCAAGAATGCATCTCGCTATATTGTTTACTACCAATTAATTCATATTATATATATATATATATATGTATATATATATATATATATATATATATATATATATATTTTGATTTTTATATAATAAATATATAAATATATACACATATATAAATATATATATTTATATATGTGGGTGGGTGTAATAATGATGAAATTTGTTTCATCTAGGACCTAGATGAAACAAAGCTCATTGTTAATTATATATTGAAAAACAATACATGGTCCTACAACACATACACAATGACATGGACAAGCATGGCACACAGACATACAAACAACCAGGCGTACACACAGCTGGTAGGGTTGGGAGGTGGCGCGAGACGGAAGTTGTGTCGCATCACAGCTTTTTCTTCGTTCATAGCAGGCGGACATTAGTTGTTGTAGTACGTTAGTTGGACATTAGTTGTTGTACGTTAGTTGGACATTAGTTGTTGTAGTACGTTAGTAGGACATTAGTTGTTGTAATTGTTACACGTAGTTGTGACGGAACTTCAAGTTTTCTGTACGGATCTTTTGTTGCCAAGTCATTTCATAAACAGACGTTTGCGTGTAGGCCGAATTTTTACTTGAAAAAGTGCTGGTAACAAGAGTCTATGTCTAGTGCGCTATATATACATCTACGTTGAATCAACCCAAAATAATAGCAAGTCTTCAACTATTCATACTTTCAATAGCACACAATTTATTTGTCTTTAGCTGAATGAATTAAGATAACAAGCTGGAGTCATTCGGTATACGCTATTCATTCATATTACCGCAATGATACATTGGAAATTATTATTATTATTATTATTAATTACAGGCAAATCCAGTATCATGGGAAGAGTGCAAGCACTATTACCACCCTAAGGTGTACCGGAAGCCATGTACCGGAAGCGCCCAAAAGATTCAGAGAGAAAGAGAGTTCGAAGAGAAAAAAGTCTAGAAAGAGAGTTGGAAAGAAAATAATAAATATATAACAATAAATAATAAACCATCATCCTGTGGCAGCAATAACACGCAGCTGAATTGTCACGATGTACTGCGATGAAACGACACGAGCAAGTGAATGAGTGACGATAAAGTAACACAAGAACAGTACACACGTAACACACACACATACATACAAACATACATACACACTTCCACACACGCACCAACTGGTACACTGACTCTCTCTTGCGCACGCACAAACACAACCAGTCGAACTGGCCAGTGGTCTTCAACCCAGAGTTGTATCACAGTGGGGCCACAGTCCCCCCTCAGGAGCTATGCTCCGATGTAGCGCTGTGGTGGCCGTACTGGTCTGGAACGCCGTGACCAAACTATCCTAGGAGCGACGTGACGTGATGCAGGGGAAGTAGGTCGAGGATACGAAGGAGGAATGCCGTCTCCCGCTCGCGGAGGCGCTGTCGATGTCGGTGCGGTGGTTGTGGCCGACTGATCTACTCGCTCCAGATGTGCCGGCTTCAGCCTGTCCACTGCAACCACATCAGGCTTGCCGCGATTGTCGATGGTGAATGATTTGTCGCTTCGCTGCAATACGGCGTACGGTCCCTGGTAAGGAGGTGTTAGCGGTGAACGATGACCATCAACTCGCACAAAGACATGACTCGCCGTCTCCAGGGAGGGCGATACAAACGGTTTCTCTGAGTCACGTTGACGGTGCCAGCAAGTTGGAACAGGCCTCAAGTTTGCGAACGACTGCACCAAGTGGCGAGCGGTCTCGCTGGCCGGAAACTTGGAATTTTCGGTGAAAAATTGCCCTGGCAATCGCATTTTCTCTCCCAGTGCAAGTTCAGCGGGGGACGCACCAATATCCGGCTTCAATGAAGAACGCATACCCATAAGCACGACAGGGAGCGCAGCAGGCCAATTCACCTGATCTTGAATGACGGCAGTTAGTGATGCTTTAAGCTGTCTATGCACGCGCTCGACCAAGCCGTTTTGTTGCGGCATATAGGCACATGATGTGTTCAATTTAACACCAAGCAACGTCCATAACTCGCTCCAAAGGTCCGATACAAACTGACGGCCCCGATCCGATGTGATCGTGCGGCACATGCCGAATCGGGACACCCAATCCAGTAACACTTTGGCGCATGTGGCCGATGTGGCGTCGGTCAGCGGTACAGCTTCGGGATATCGAGTGAATCGGTCAATGATGGTAAATATGAAGCGATACCCGTTGACCTCTGGCAGCGGACCAACAATATCAACATGCAGGCACTCAAATCTGCAAGTTGGTAGTGCAGGGCGTTTGAGCGGTGTCCGTTGATGACGCGTCACTTTACATTGCTGACACTGCAGACATGTTTTTGCCCAGGCAGAAACTTTGGACCCGATTCTGGCAAACACGAAACGTTCCGAAATCAGACGGCGCGTGGCTCGAGCGCTGGGATGATTCATGCAGTGGAACCGTGTGTATATCTCTCTCTGCATGGTTTGTGGCACCAAAGGTCTGTCCACGCCTGTGGAGATGTCAACAAGTAATCCGGTTGGACATCCTGCTATTTCGCGCCGCTCCACGTTTAGCGAAGTTGATGACACCAGAGTAGTCACCTCAGGACATTTTGCCTGTTCGTTGACCATTCGCGCCAGGTCAAGGCACTGCTGTGTGTCGACATATGAAGCGGAAGTTGATAAATGTGAGAAGGTGCAGCGGTTCTGAGTTAATGGACGGCTGAGACAATCAGGAACAATGTTGTCCGGGCCGCTGACGTGCCTAATATCGGTGGAGAATTCACTTAAGAAGGCTAGTTGTTGTTGGACTCTCGGAGACCGTTCGCTGGTACTGGTGAAAGCGTGTACCAAAGGCTTGTGGTCGGTCCACAACTGTTGCTGAGGACGACCTTCTAGGAGATGGCGGAAGCGCTTCACTGCGCTAAAGAGAGCATACAACTCCTTATCGCCGGTACTCCAGCGCAACTGTGCACCCTGTAGCGCTCGAGAGTGAAACGCCAGAGGCACCCACATTACTCGTTGTCATTGCAAGATGACTGCGCCGACTGCAGTGTCGGATGCATCTGCCGCCACCTTTGTCGGCGCATTGTCACACGGAAATGCGAGTCTAGAGGCGTCGGCGAGTGCTCTTTTGCTGGCTTCAAAGGCAGAAGCCTGTGAATCCGTCCACGTCAGCGTGCGGTGCTTGTTTTTGCACACAACATGCAACGGCTGGAGAAGTTTCGCCAATTGAGGTACAAATCGGTGGAAATGATTTATCATTCCCAAGTATCGTCTGCATCCGGCCACATCACGGGGCGGAGGCATGTTGATAAGGTCAGCTAATTTTTCAGGTAGTGGTTCTATGCCTTGTGCTGACACGACTAAGCCGAGAAATTTCACTCGTGGCTGACCAAAAACACATTTGTCAGGTTTAATGACGAGTCCTGCAGAGCTGAGACGACGGAATAATTCGCAGATATCCTTTCGATGTTGCTCTGCATCTGGTGAAAACACTAATATGTCGTCTATATATACGTAGACATTCTTCATCCCACGAAGCACACAGTCCATCAGTCTTTGAAAAGACTGTGCTGCATTTGATAATCCGAATGGCATTCGGCGATATTCGAACAAGCCGAACGGCGTTGTTATAGCGGTTTTAGGTTGGTCCGGTCCAAATACTGGGATTTGAGCGAATGCACGAGCGAGATCAACGGTGCTGAACATGGTGGCACCATTCAGTCGATCTGCGAATGTCTGCAGATGTGGCACAGGATATCGATCAGGAACCGTGATCGCATTCAAACGCTCGTAACATCCTACCATCCGGTAGGACCGTCCTCCATCTTTTTCCACCAAGTGTATTGGACTTGACCATGCTGAGGAAGATGGTACCAGGATTCCCTGTTCAAGCAAGTATTCCAGTTCACGTTTAGCTGCTGTCAATTTGGCTGGCATGAGGCGCCTTGGTCTAGCGAACACAGGATTCCCACGTGTAATGATACGGTGCTCAACACTCGGGACGCTGACGGCCGGAAAACCAGAAAGCGGTGCACAGAACGCTCTGAATGGCGCTGATTCACGAATTTCAGCGAACCCTGGACCGTCGCGCTGTGGCGGGTCAACTCGGCAAACATGAACATGTAATGGATGTCGGTCACATTTTGTCGCTGCTGGGTTGGTACGCAAGTAAGTGGTGCTATCCACCAGAGTCCTCTTCTTCAGGTCTATTATTAGCCCGAATTCGCGAAGAAAGTCCGCTCCCAAAATCGGGGATGAAACAGCTGCTACCACGAATTTAAACTTGTATGTTCGGCCTAGTCCGAGATCGATCAATGTGTCTCGGCCTGCATCAAACACCGATATGATGGAACCATTGGCTGCTCGCAGTGTTGGAGATTGAAGAGGCGGAGGAGGATTTGGCCCTGCTGGCAACAACGACACCTCTGAACCGCTATCGACGAGGAAGTTGCGACATTGACTGTCAGTTACGTAGAGCAGCTGACAGCCATTTTTGCAGCCGTACAGGGTCGTCACTGTCGGCTGCCCGAGGCGTTTCCCGACATATCCGCTGCAAACGTGCATCGGCCTAGGCATCGCCTTGCAGCCGGTCCGAATTTTTGATGAAATCGCCACCATCGATCTACAAAATCAACTGTTGCAGTAGATCGTTGTGTGGGCCGCTGTGTGACCGACTGACGACTGTGTGACCGACTGCTGGCCCGAGTGGCAGCCACCAGATTCTCTTTGGTTTCTGTTGTGCTGACTTCTGTAACTGTGCAGCTCGTCTTGAACGGGAGGTGATGCTGATCCGCGTGAAGAGCTACTTCACTGAGCTGTTTTGTCGCAAGCAGCTCTCTGCACATGTGCTGTAGTATCACCGGTAGACGACACAAAAATGCTTCTCTGATTATTTCGTAGTCTGTATCTTCTGGGTACAGTAGAGCTAGATCGGCGTACAACTCTGTCGGCTTCCGTGAACCTAATTCACGAGGTAAATTCTCGAACCGCTGAAATCGCTCCGAGGAAGTAAGATTCAGCTGTGAACGCAGTTTCTCTGTCAGCTTGGTGTAACAGTCTGCGTCCAAAGGAGTCTTGACGAGGAGTTTCACCAGTCTGAAGCATTCTGGAGGAAGCTTAGCCAACATTCTTCTGAACATGGTTGACTGCGTTCTCAAACCTCCGTCGAGCATCAGGTTTTCACACATGAGAATCCATGTGTCGACGTCATTGCTGTCAAATGTAGGCAGCTCTACTCGCACTGCTGCGGTGTTCAAAGAGCCATGCATTTCACTAGCAGCTGTGCTGAGCTGATCGGTGGATTTTGTTTCCATTTTGAAGCTCTGCGAATTCTGAACACTGGGTCACCAATGTGGCAGCAATAACACGCAGCTGAATTGTCACGATGTACTGCGATGAAACGACACGAGCAAGTGAATGAGTGACGATAAAGTAACTCAAGAACAGTACACACGTAACACACACACATACATACAAACATACATGCACACTTCCACACACGCACCAACTGGTACACTGACTCTCTCTTGCGCACGCACAAACATCGGATTCGATCGGATTATCGGATTGTGGCCCCACTGTGATACATCGGAGCATAGCTCCTGAGGGGGGACTGTGGGGCCACAATCCGATAACAATCCGATAACAATCCATAATGTCACTCCGCCCACGTTCCTCAATAAATAATAACAATCAACAATAAATATGTGATTCAGTAAATAAAAGCCATCAATAAATAAGAATAAATATTAATAAATAAGTAATAAATAACAATCAAGAACAATAAATATGATTCAATAAGAAACATCCAACAATAAATATAAATATGATTCAATAAGTAACAACAAAACAAATAAATATGATTCAATAAACAGCAACACCAATAAATATGATTCAATAAACAACAACAACAATAAATATGATTCAATAAACAGCAAAAACAATAAATATGATTCAATAAACAACAACAACAATAAATATGATTCAATAAACAGCAACAACAATAAATATGATTCAATAAACAGCAACAACAATAAATATGATTCAATAAACAACAACATCCAACACTGAGTAAAAGTATAATTTAATAAATAACAACAACCAATAATAAATAGTAATAAAAAGAGAGTAAAGTAAGAATAAATATAAATACATAGAAAATAAATAACAATAAGCATAAATAAATAACAATAAACATGAATAAATATGTTTGTGAGGTACTAGACAATAAAAGCATTATAACTTATTGCTATGTGTATCTTCTGGTCTCAAATTATTTCATCATTTTGCTTCTTCTTTACCCTTTTATGTAATCTGTCCATTATGTGTAGTTGGTTTAGGATATCAAGGCCGAATTGGGGGTATGCAGCTTTGGATCTGGTTTGTGGCCAGACAAAGCTGCACGTCTACTTAGTTTACAATGAATTTTTTTCTCTTAGTGTATAAATTAATACTCATGGCTTAATAATAATCTTACGTATCGTTACGTATCGTTATCATTAATTTATCTCCTATCAGCTGTCTATTTCACATCTATTGCCACACAATAGGGCATAATCCATGTAATAATCAGAGATGTAGTTACAGAACCCTGCGCCCCCCAGCCGGAAGGGGGCCGAGTGTTGAGGGGCATCGTTGACTCGCGCATGATATTGAAATTTATCATAAATTAGCGCATAAAAGTACCACGATTCCCCAGGATACCGAGGGGCTGCTCGCGAATTCATTTTACCAAAGTCAGACCTCTATTTAAATATGACGCTATTTAAGACCTCGCGTCGGCTTTGATAATAATAATGATAGTATATGACCGGTAGGGATAATAATTGCAATGCTATTAAATCAACTCAAAATAATAGCAAGTCTTCAACTATTCATACTTTCAATAGCACACAATTTATTTGTCTTTAGCTGAATGAATTAAAATAACAAGTTGGAGTCATTCGGTATACGCTATTCAATCATATTACCGCAATGATACATTGTAAATGTGAAGAATAAATTGCAATCAATACGAAGGTTAATGTTAGGCAGTTATGCGTTGGACAGTGGAGCAGCAATGTTTGCGACACTACATCTCATAGACTCGCCAATATCCCGTCTATTACACCTTGTTCTATTTGTCACCAACGTTGCTTATAATCCAGCTGTACATGATTGCTAATCGTATAATCCACTCTATTCAATTTAATTCTCGACGTCTCATGCAAATAATTCTCACTATATAATACTGAGAATCGAGGACCACATGCCACATGTCATAATGTGTGTGACGTGTAATTGTGTGCTATCTGAACAGTTTCCCTAAAGGGTGATACCATGCTAATCATCTTACAGATCCACAACAACAGCAACAATAACAAATAATAACATGGTGTTGTCACTGTAGCCTACAAATACTAACACATCAGCTTTGAATTGAAGGACAAAACGATCAGCGAAGACTATAGATTAAAGTAACGATTGATCACGAATATATATAGATTAGTTCAATAAATACATAATCCTGCTATGACACAAGCTTATGTCATACATTATTACAAAACGTGATTATTGTTAAATTATTTTTTCATTAGTAAATTTCACATTTGTTCAAATTATTTCTTGCTCTCACATAATTTCCCTACATAGCAGATATGCACACATATACACACGTATTGTCTGAACTGTATATATGATATGCCAATTTCTTACTCCGGCTGTTTCTGCCTGGTAAAATTAATTATTTTCTCTTAGTGTATAAATTAATACTTCTGATTTAATAATAATCTTACGTCTCAGTGAAATATAGCGCAATTCATACATTCTGGTAACAGTCGGTAATGTATATGTTGGTTTAAATGCGTGCTTCATTAGTAAAACAAATATCTACGTAATGTAATGTGATAGGTATTTGTGTGCGTGTGTGTGTGTGTGTGATACTAGCTAGCTCGCCGCCGCGGGGCATGCACACTTCACTAAACGCACACACACACACACACGCCAAAACATCTACACACACTCGCTCACACACTCTCGCAAGCCATACACAATTAAACCATACACGATCACACAGACACAATAAGACGCTGACACACTCAAACACAATCTCACACACACACTCTCTCACAGCACACGATCACACTACATTTCACCCCATGAGCTTAACTAAAGAACAAACGAGGCAGATGCATACGATATAGAAGTGTGATTAACACATCGATACAAATGTGTCATTGAAACAAATTAATATTTCAAATTAATGATTTAATACCAATGGATTACCGATTTCATGCTATAACGTTTCGGTGATATTATTTTACAGCGCAAAAAAATCAGGGTAGTAACACACTATCATTTATTTATCTCCTATCAGCTGTCTATTCACATCTATTGCCACACAATAGGGCATAATCCATGTAATAATCAGAGATGTAGTAACAACAGCCTGCGCCCCCCAGCCGGAAGGGGGCCGAGTGTTGAGGGGCACCGATGCTTCGGCATGATATTGAAATTTATCATAAATTAGCGTATAAAAGTACCACGATTCCCCAGGATACCGAGGGGCTGCTCGCGAATTCATTTTACCAAAGTCAGACCTCTATTTAAATATGACGCTATTTAAGACCTCGCGTCGGCTTTGATAATAATAATGATAGTATATGACCGGTAGGGATAATAATTGCAATGCTATTAAATCAACTCAAAATAATAGCAAGTCTTCAACTATTCATACTTTCAATAGCACACAACTTATTTGTCTTTAGCTGAATGAATTAAGATAACAAGTTGGAGTCATTCGGTATACGCTATTCAATCATATTACCGCAATGATACATTGTAAATGTGAAGAATAAATTGCAATCAATACGAAGGTTAATGTTAGGCAGTCATGCGTTGGACAGTGGAGCAGCAATGGTTGCGACACTACATCTCATAGACTAGCCAATATCCCGTCTATTACACCTTGTTCTATTTGTCACCACCGAGGATCATTAGTGCTTGAAGTCCGGTTCATTTATTACCAGAATAAATGATTGTGACATGAATTAATATTTGATGGCTTGCTCTTGAATTGCTGCCACTCCGTATTTAATTACTTAGCACATATTTGGGTCTGAATGTGTAACCTTTCATACTTGTATGATCAATCGTAATTCAACAGGAAAGTTTTGGCCAATCTCATTTCTGATATTATATTTGTATGTGCTCATCATGTATCGTTGACGTATTGAAGGGAATCGTGGTGCTGGCGGTGAGTACATTATAATCATGTAAATATTTTATCCATGATTCTTACCATGATTATAAAATTTTTTAACGGTTAAATCGTCACGATGTTCAAACAAGCCAAACTCACAATGCTTCTGGTTGATTTTTGAAAAATAAATGACAATTTTCTTCTTATGCACATTGCCATATTTCCACCAAAAAATTCATTGTCTTTTTATGCAAATTATCTATGTGTTTATATGTATTGTATTGTATTGTCGCATGTCATGTATCAAGAGTAAAAGACAACATGCCGCTTATCACATCGTTCACGCAAGGAGCGAACATTACTACAGGTGTGTTGATAATATACAAAGATGAACCGTGACTGAAAATGAATACTTATGAGTATAACGGGCAATATATCATACAGCAGAAATTATGACTAGAACGTGTGGTTTGACTAGATACAGGAGATGCAAAATTTAGGTGATAATAGTCTAAAACGTGGTGCAAAACATTATTGATGGTAAAAGAGCGAACATGAATAGTTAGTGGTGATATACGGTATAAAAGTGAACGTGACTAATTTGTGGTGACTATCAAGTTAACTGTCGAGGGAATAAAATGCGAAAATATATATAATTAAAACAACTATTAAAAACAGCACAATTAGAACCCTGAACCAGAGCGCAAAAACTACACAATTAGAAACAATCGGATGATTAGAGTATCGGGAAGTACAGAATCACCAAACAGAGTAGTATTCATTGTCGCTGCCGACATGCCACGAGGCATCTCCTGGACCACTCGTCGCGATTCTGGGCGACAACTGACGCCTCAGACATGTTAATGCCGAGCAGCCTCACATCCGAGTCGTACTGCTCACGAAGCGTGAAGCGAGACGCTGCTCCTCTTCTCAACATTTCTGTTGGTGGGTTGTTAAGCACCACTGCAAGCGGGTTATCTGGTCTGCGGAGGATGTGGCCAATGAACTGCAGGCGGCGCTTTGTCAGATATCTGGAGGCGGGCGATGCTCCGGTCGTTGTGTATAGCTGGTATGTGGGCAGAATTAAAGGGTACCGGTAGTTGGCGCAGTAACGCAGTAGGGCCCTGTGACCCGCGTCCACTTCATTGGAGAGAGTGTTGGTTAATGCCTAAGATTCACCGCCATACAACAAGGTGGACTGTACGCAAGCGTTAAAGAGTAGCATTTTCACCTTCATTGACACGCTCGATCTCCATACATCACTCAGTCGACGTGCCGCCAGCCAAGCCAGCTGTCTGCGTCGACGAAAAGCTGTCCGACTGTTCAGCATCTCCACACCGAGATAGCGAGCGTTCTCCTTTGCGAGCATTTGAGCCCCGTTGCAGTCTAAGACGGTGCCGCCCTGCTGCACTCCGAACGTGATCATCTCGCACTTTTTGGTGTTAAGAGAGAGGCCGATCTCCTTGGCTGCAGTCTCAAAACGCCGTAGTTGCTCCTGGGCGTCGGTACAACTGTCGCACAACAGAGCAACGTCATCCGCGTACGCCAAGCTCGTGAGCCGCACGGCCGGATGTCTGGACGACCTTCGGTGCCTCAGAGTGTAGCCTCTATCTTCAGATAAGCCGGTGCGCAGGACATAATCGAGCACAAGAATGAAAAGGTAAGGTGCAAGGGTGTCACCTTGGAGTACACCCGAGGTGGTGGTGAAACTTGTTGTGTCGCCGTACTGAGTGCGAACCACAGCCGTTGTGTCTGTATACAAGCTCATGATAGCGCCTACGAGGGGTGTGGTCCCGCAGTACATCGTTAGCACTTGTTGCAGAGCACGGCGGTCGACGCTATCAAAAGCTTTGCAAAAGTCCAGATAGAGAACATATATGGCTCTCTGTCTTTTCCAGCAATCTTCGAAACAACAACGCAAAGCTACAACTTGCTCAACGGTGTTTCTCCCTGTGCGAAAACCGGCCTGGTTGGCGAGAATAGCATCATCCAATTGACGTTTCAGTCTCTGTAAGATGACTCTGTTACATAACTTGGCAGCAGCAGGCATGAGCGAGATTCCTCTTTGGCTGGCGATATCAGTTCCACTGTCCCTCTTGGGTATCATGACGATCACTGACGATAACCACTCAGAGGGCGGTCGGGCTGAGCATACTACGTTGTTGACAAACGGAAGCAGGAGCTTTGTCATCTCCTCCATTTTCCATACGTCGGAGGGTATACCATCGCACCCAGCTGCCTTACCCGTCGAGAGAGTCTTCGCAGCCAGCGAGAGTTCAGCATAAGTCACAGGTTGACTGTCCATTGCTGGAGAGTCCTCAGTCACTGAGAGATTAGGAAAGGTTCCTGTGACTCTGGGCTTGTTAAGGAGCTCCTTGAAATGGCAGCGAATTGTCTGCATACGCTCACACACACTCTCAGTTTTGACAAAACACGGTTTTGTGCGTCGTCTTCCGGTTAGATCGTCAACTGTTTTCCAGAGAGCAGAGCTCCTACCCGCCTTGTGGTGTTCCGATATCTCCTGTGCAGCCCTTTTCACGCGTTCTTCCAGGCATACACGGTGCGCCTCTAGCAGCTCCTGAATTTTCCTCTCCCTTTCCGTCTGAGACAAGGGTGAGGATGAGGATATTAACTGGCGTCGCAAGTACCGAATCATCGAGTCATCATTCCATTCATTGGCCTGTTTGCGTCGACGCTTTCTGGGAAGGAATACTTCGGCGCTGCGAATCAATGTCTGTGCCACACACTTGAACGTACCATCACTGTGCTGATTTATGGTATTGATCGTGCTTCCGATAAATCGCCTTTTTGTAGCTGGATTCGCTAGGGCAGACCAATCCCAGGCAGGAGTACGCTTGCTGGCTTTATTACGCCATATGTGTGACTTTAATGTGCAGGTCACAAGTGCATGATCAGATGGGATGCACTTGGGTCTTATAGTGCGCACCCGTCTAACAAGATGGCGCCTATGCAGCTGCATCAGAACATAGTCCAGCCTGGCACGTCGTTTTCTAGGTCCAAAAAATGTGAACAGGTGATGGCGGCGTTTCTGTCGCATGAAACCGTTTGCTGGAGTGAGCTCATTGCTGATTACAAAGTCCTCCATCATGTGTGTATGCACTGAGTCGCGCTGAGGCCGACCGTGATGCAGACTACCAACAGAGCACAGATCAGCGTTGAAGTCGCCAGTGACGATCAGCAGGTCTCGCCGCGAACATGACTCAATGAGAGCCGCGACCAGATCGAGGCACTCATTGGTCGTTTCGGTATCGTCAGAACATGCAGTGGGCAAATAACAATTTATCATTAGTAGCCTGTAACCACGCATTTGCACACTGAGGCTGATGACTCTTTGGTGGGAGGTTTCAACTTTCAAAACTGCTGATGCTGCCAAGGGGGACAGCAAGAAGCCGATACCGCCCGCACCGCCAGATGAAGCTGATGAATGCCAGAAAACCCATCCCCGTCCACAGTCGATCGACTCTATTTGATTGGATGTTGACATGCGTCGCCGGTGTTCTTGTACGGCGACCACGGAAATCCCGATGTCGTCGGCAAGGCGCGCCAATTCATGTAGGCGCGTATCACATTTAAGAGTCCTAGCGTTGAACGATGCGATAATTATAGCGTTGGCTGCTGAAGTTATTGCAGCCTTACGGTCCCGGCTGGCAAACCGCAGATCCGTGCTGCATTGGCTAGGCCGCGTACCTCGTATTCTCGAGCGCTTGCCGCGATGAGTCATTATTACAGCGGCTGTATAGTGTTCGTTTGGTGTCAATGGCCGACAACACTCAAACACTCAAACACTTATACACGCAGAGTAAAGGCACGACACAGTCACACAGCGAGCGCTGGCACGTCCACTCAGTGAGACCGCGCTCAAACAACTGTTTATATGTACTGTCTATGTGTGGGTTATATCATGTGTATATGTGTATGTACTACTTATTAAGAATGGTTGACCCATTAAGAATAGAGTGTAATACATACAACACGTAATGCATACAAATGCAATACAATGCAATACATATGTAATGCACATGGAACACATGGAATGAAAGCTGATATTTGTATCCACTCATAATTTTTGTCTGTGGTATCTGTGTTATCGAAGCATTTATTATTTGAGCTACTTTCATACTTGAGTATTAATGGTTATTTGAGGAATTGTAACAAACATATATAACTAAACCTGTATGTAGCAAAACTCAAAAACTATAACTGTATTACAGGTAGGCGCGCGTGGGCATCACTGCCCCACGCGCGCCTGCCAGAGGTCGCAACAATACCACCCTTCGAACAAGACTCCTAGACTCACACCGTGACACACGGGATCACGATAAATATAATATTGGTATATTGTGAAAAACCGGAAAGTTACTCTTACTGTAGGTGCATGAAAGCAGGTATAAGCAGATAATTTTATCAAGATGGAAAGTGATAGATAAGAAAGAAAGAATCTAATTTTTTCCCAGTAAAAATTATAATTATAACAAATTATACAAATTATAACAAACAACAAAGCATAGCACAAAGTTGTTGTGGGCCGACGCTAGTACCGCCATCTGTTGGCCGGGTTTTAATCCGGTGTAGTGTTTGAGGTCCTTGACTTGTATGTATGCTAGTGTGTTATCATTTAGTCTTGTGTGTGTAATTATATCAGTTGTGTTCTGTCTGCGTGTTTGACGGTTGCTACAGTGGTGACCCCGAATACAGTCCTCCTTAAATGAACGACATTTCAGACAATTTCATCACCGGCGCATCTGCACATGCGTCGTCTGTCAGTGCTCCGTCAATGGAGAATATTCCAGAGCTTGTTGTAGCTGTACGTGTCGAACTACCAACATTCGATCCAATGGACGTCGATACATGGATGGCTATGTCCGACAATTTAATGGCGGATGCTGACATCACAGTGCAGACCACCATGATGAGGAAGGTGCTGGCAAAATTACCAGCGTCGCATTTCCGCATGGTGAAGGACCTGGCCACGGCAAGTCCTCTTCCATCTGACTGCTACACACAGCTGCAGATTGCAGATGCAGATTGCAGATGCAGATTGCAGATGCAGATTGCAGATGCAGATTGCAGATGCAGATTGCAGATTGCAGATGCAGCTGCACTTATGCAGCGCAGAGGAAAAGGAAGAATACGATTTATGACGAAGAATATGAGGAGGAAGAGAGTTGTATAATCGGGGGGCAGAAAAATAGAAAGACTTCGCGGACCAATTTGATAAGTGGTCGGCGGGAGGACAAACAAGAGGTGCAGGACGTCGGCTGAAAGGACGATCAGAGAAGGTTAGAAGTGAAAGCGAGTACGAGAGAGGAGAAAATGAGTGGAGGAGTTTATATACAATACAACACAGCTTATATTGTATCCTTGAAAGAGATGGCAGCCAGCCGAGTTCTCGGATATTGTATTGTTTTATGAAACAACAGGGAAATTGCAATTTTGGAATATATATATTATTCAACAAACGCTTACACCAATAAGAAATATTAGAATCCTCTCACCACACCAAAACACTCACAAGTACCACACTACTCAAATCACTTGTCACCTTGTCGCTAACGCGCAGCGTATGACGCCTCAATTATTATTTACAATGATGCCACCTCACACCTCCCCCTCAGTCACGAACATAATCCGACAGGTATCGTGGAGGACGCCGTTCACGACTGCTACGACGTGGAGCTGGTGTGGGCCGCTCCACTTCAGTTTGCTGCCGGTCGTTGCTGATGGACGGACTGATGGTGTCATCGCTTTCCATCTGGTTCGGTTGTTCACGTACAGATGCCTCCAGCAAAAGATGTCTTCTGTTACGCGTTGTGATGCGTCCACTTGGTGTGCGGAGTAAATAGCTGCGTGGGCCTTTTATTCCCACGATGGTCCCAGTACAGTCCCACCTTTTGCTCGATTGACTTTGAATGACCACTGCATCTCCCGCCCTCAGTCGCGGCAACGGATGCGATCCTTGATTATAAGTCAGCTGAGCTTGAACGTGACGTGGTGCATCGATGGCGTCCGCAGTACTCCTCCACTTCGGTGCAAAAGCACTACGATGCATTGGAATGGTTGATCGGATAAGGTGGCCGAATAAAATTTCCGCTGGTGATTGCCCATCTGCGCCCGGAGTGTTCCGCAATTCCAGCAAGCCTTCGGTGAAAGCGTCATCGTCGAGTTCCCCGTTAGACGTCACCTTCTGCACTAAGCGCTTGATGCGCTTGACCGCTGATTCCGCAAGACCATTCCCCTGCGGATATTCGACACTGCTCACATCATGCTGCACTTTCCAGCGCATAAGGAAGTCTCTCGTTCGGCGAGAGGTGTATTGTGGTCCACCGTCGCTGCGAAGACGGTTAGGTACGCCGAACGTTGCGAACAACTGACGCAGCGTCCGGATGAGATGTCGTGATGTGGCGTCTGACCGTGGGCATTCGGCGACACAAGGCCAGTTGGAATATCTGTCCACATATATGAGGTAAGTGCGGCCGGCGTGCTGAAAGTAGTCCGTGGCAACACTTTCAAACACTCTGGTAGGTTGATCGTCACAATAGTATGGCTCTTTCGGTTGACTGTTGCGGTAATGACGACATGAAGAGCATGACGATACAGCCATTTTGACATCATTTTGTATTGTCGGCCAGAATACCGACTGCCGTGCGCAACCTATAGTGCGATTCATGCCCTGGTGTCCACTATGAAGTCGGCGGATGATATCTCGTCGCATTTTACGAGGAACTACAAGACGTTTTCCGTAGAGTATCAAATTTCCGTCTACATATAATGAACTTCTGATGTTCCAGTAAGGTTTTATCTCATCTCGACAGGCGTGACGATCATCTGGAAAGCCATGTCGAATAGCTTCTTTGAGGCAAATGCACTCCGGATCACTCATTATCGCATCTTCGATTTCAACTAGAAGGCCATCGTCAGTTATATAGCTCTCTTCGTCGCTCTCATGCGTTAAGTGAGCCACTGCTGCAACACCAATTTCAGGAACCGGATCCAGAGTTATTTCGTCTTCTTCGCCGTCGAGCGGAGCTCGGGAGAGACAATCGGCAGCTGCGTGCTTCTTGCCAGGGCACCATGCAGCCGTAAATTGGAGATGAGCCAGCTTCGCTCGTAGCCGCTGCAAACGAATATTGGCGATATCCGCTAGACCTTTTGAATTCAGGATTGGAAGAAGAGGTTTATGATCAGTAATGATCGTGAAATTATTCAGACCAGCGAGGTAGTTGTTAGCTTTACTGCAGGCCCATACTACAGCCAATAGCTCTTGTTCAACAGCGGCGTAGCGAGTTTCTGTATCTGAAAGTCGCCGCGAACCGCACTGGATGAGACGCCATTTCTTGCTCTCATCTAGCTGACGTACCACAAATCCGAGTCCCTTTAGACGAGATGCATCTGTCTCCACGACAGTCTCTCGTGACGGCCGGAAGAAATCCAGTATTGGGGGAGAAGTCAGTATCTTTTTCGTTGCTTCGAAAGCGCGTGTATGAACGCTCTCCTCTCAATGCCATTCCACATCTTTCTTCAAAAGTTCGTATAGTGATGCGGCGGTACCAGCAATTTCGGTCGAAAATTGTCCCAGCTGATTGGCTAACCCTAGGAATGAGCGAAGTTCGGTTAGATTATTCGGCCTAGGAAATTCCTTGATAGCGCGAATTTTCTTTTGGTCAACCGAATATCCGTTTGGTCCCACGTCAAAACCACAAAAATGCACTTGCGATTGCGCGAAGTCAAACTTATCACCATTCAACGTTATGCCAGCAGAATCACAGCGCATTAACAACTGCCAAATGTCTTCCAGGTGACTGTCGTAGTCTTCACTGTACACAATCATATCATCAACCACTTTGCCAACATTCATCACACCAGCAAGAGCAGCATCGCATCTCGTGTTGTATACATCGCCGCTTGAAGCCAATCCCATGGGTGCTCTTTTTAGTCTGAAGCGACCCCATGGTGTGAGAAAACATGTTAGATCTCTATCATCTTCGTGGATGGAGATTTGAAAATAACCATTTTTAGCATCCAGTGTGCTAAAATATTTTGCTCCTGGTTTTATACTAGAGACTACATCCATGCCAGCTCTCACAGGATGAGTTGGTCGTTTCAAATACTTGTTCAGTGGTATTAGATCGATAGTGAGTCTACAATCAACAATGGACCCTTCTCTACGCTTTGGCACGGGCACAACAGCATGACACCATTCGGTCGGGTGAGTCACAGCCTCGATGACGTCCTGTTGAAGCAGTTCATCGATGTGACGCTTCATGTATTCCCGATACGCTAGCGGTATCACTCTGGGAGCAGAAATGTGCTTGGGCTGCGCATCAGATGACAGCAATATCCGCATAGGAGGTCCATCCATGGTTCTCAGTGGACCACTCGTTGAAAATACTCTCGGAAAGGCTGCTTTCAGTTCTGCAAGATGTTGTGATCGTTCATCAAGCGTTGGGCTGCGCGTCTGCTTCCAGGTCGGACGTTTCAGGTCGATCTGGTTGTTGATTGCAGGAAGTGACTTGCGTTCGGCTTGTGCGGTTGCTTTTAGCACGATGGTCGAGTCCTCCCTTCTTTGCGTAGTTACATTCTGCACTGGAATTTGCTGTGGAAACGCTCGGTGGATGATGCGCAGGTCAACCGCGTCCACCCACGACAAAAGCGCGTCGTTCGCCGCTGGCACCACATACAATGTAGTGCTGCACGACGCATCACCGAGCTCAAGAGTGGCGGTGCAGGTGCCTATGCAGTACAGGTGCCCACCGTTGGCTGACCGGAGTCTCTCACTGCACGGGGCCAGTTCAGATTGTTTGATGCCAAGTTTTTTGGCAACGCAAGCGTTGATAACGGATACCTCGGCGCCGGTGTCGGCGACCCACGACACTTCTGTCGATGCGCCTTTCGATGGTCTGACACGAATTTTTACGGGTGGCACTTTGCGTCGCTTCTTTTTGCCGTGGCTGATGTCACTAATCGTGATACGCCTGAGATTTGTCCCTCGACGTTTTGGTGAACGCGAAGATTTATTTTTGTTCGATCTGTTGTGTCTGCTAGAACTCCGGCACACCGCTGCAAAGTGGTTCGGTTTGCCACATACCGTGCACGTTTTGCCGGCTGCAGGACATTTGTGGGTTTGTGCTTCCACCAAACGACCGCATCTTGAACACAGTGACTTCTCAGTGGCGTGAGATGATTTGCCGCGAACATTTGACACATAAATCTGTTTTTCCGGCTGCTTTATCGCCGACGAATTGACAGCAGCGGTTTCTGATGATCGACAAATAGCGACAGATTTTTCGAGAGTCAAATCCTTTTCTTGGAGCATTTGATGTAACGCATTGTCGTCAGATGTACCCATTAGAATTTTGTCGCGCAGTCTGTTGCTGTTGCATGATGTGCAGAAATCGCAGAACGACATGATTTCTTTGACAGCGCACAAAAAATCATCAAAATTCTCACCGGCTTGTTGACTACGCAGATAAAAATCACGACGGTCGAGAATTATGTTCCGCTGAGAGCGCAAGAATGACTCCATTTTCGAAATACATTCGGTCAGTGGAACATCCTCCCTGATTTCGAGGCTATAACGCAGAGAACGCGACCAGTCCTCATCAATTGAAGCATGAAGCACTGCTTGTTGTTCTTTTACAGGTAGTTTATCAATGCCACAGAGAGAAACGTGCCCAGTGAATTTGTATCTCCACGTATCAAACTCTTTCAAAGAGCACGAAGAATGCAAAATTGGAGCATTGTTGTTGGGAAGCTTTATTGCTCTGGATTCCCCCGATACATTCTGATTACGTTCAGCTGACAGAATTCGCTCGTATTCAGCTTCTCGGCGAGCACTGTGCTCTGCCAACTGACTGACTGCTAATGTCAGTTTTTGTATCTGCTCTTCAAGAGTAGATGTCGGTTGCGCCATGTATTGTTTTATGAAACAACAGGGAAATTGCAATTTTGGAATATATATATTATTCAACAAACGCTTACACCAATAAGAAATATTAGAATCCTCTCACCACACCAAAACACTCACAAGTACCACACTACTCAAATCACTTGTCACCTTGTCGCTAACGCGCAGCGTATGACGCCTCAATTATTATTTACAATGATGCCACCTCACAGATATGAGCGGAGGTGGGTGTCTTAGGAGGAAGGCGAAGAACGAAGCGACAAGAAAGATTGATGATAGATTGAAGAGAGCGAATGGACTTCTTAGGAAGATGAAAGAATAAGGAATTACAATAGTCGAGACGAGAAAAAATAAATGAGTTCACTAAGAGGAGAGCAGACGCAAAATCAATATGAGAGCGGATCGGGTAGAATTGGCACAAGGTGAGACGACAGAGGCGGGTAATTTTTGAAAGATGCTGAGAGAATGTTAGAGAGGGATCGAGAACAACGCCCAGATTACGAATATGAGATGAAAGAGGCAAATTGACAGAACAAGGAGCAATACTGGGAGGGTAAAATAAGAAATATTCAGTTTTTTTTTTCAGGATTCAAAAGGAGATATCTTGAGGATGCCCAGGCAGCGATGTGTGATAGAAGTATTACAAACAAGCGCAAGATTTGTCCTAGTGCACTGTGTTGGCCAACTTTCATATATCATATTGTATTTGTGATGAACTAACAAAATGTTCATTCTTAAAATTTTAAGCTCCAACTGAACAATATATGCTAAGCCAAACTTACTGAAAAAATCGGTTGCAACGGCTCTTTGAACAATAATTGTGTCAATATATTATAATATATTATATATATTGGCATATATTATAATATATTGGCATGAAAGCTCAATGAAATTGTAACAGATGTATATATTCGGGACGATACGCGAAAAATTGAATGACACGAATAACAGCACAACAAAGCACTACACGCAAGACACACTACTCGCACGCACAATACTCACAATAAAACACTACTCGCGACACAAAACTTCTCGCAAACAGCACCAACGCGATGTCTCGCTCCCCCAACACATACTGCCTCATCCAGTCGCTTGCCAAATTACAGACACACATACATACTCGATACGCTCGTGAGCACGGCAACATCGTCAGCATGGCAACGTACCGCATGACGCATGACACCCGTTGCAACACATAACGCTCTTTACACCGATCACTCTGCTATCACTCATACGCGACCGTTTCAAGGATGAACGCACGCGCATAAACGCCAACGCTGCTTCGCGACCACCATCACTCATTTACCACAGAAATAACACACACACACAATGTCGGGCTGTTGGAAGCTTGAATGCTTATTAGCCCACATAAAAGAGAATACAAATAGTGAAATTAAAAACAAACCACACTACACACAAACACAAGACGAAAAAGCAGAGAAAATAGAGCTTGTCTAAAGCAACGACACCACGAAAGCAAAAAGGGAGCTTAGCACTACGTTTCTGCAGCACAACAATGTGATTCGGTACATGAAATGCTATACGGACAGTGGCATTGACTTCTTGGCCCATATATATTAAAATTTAGAACCCAGCCGATAATAGTCGTTTCATCACACATCTACATAACTCAATCATTTGTGAGCGAGCATGTTTTTGTTGCCAACAGGTAACACGCGAGCCACACAACAAGGTGGAGGAAAAGGTGGAGGACAAGGTGGAGGACAAGGTGGAGGACAAGGTGGAGGACAAGGTGGAGGACAAGGTGGAGGTGGAAGACCTCAAGCATATTATTATTATTATTATTAATTATTAAACGTTTATTTGTATAGCGCACATTAAAACACACGCGCGAAAAGAGAAATCTTGGTGCAAAAATATAAACAAATAAGTAAGACAGGCCGCTTAGGGAAAACAAACATGCGGACAATACACACACCCACAAGCACACACACTCACACAAACACACACACACACACGCGCACACAAACATACTCATGCACACACACCGCCAAATTGAAACATGGCAGTAAGAAAGAGCATAAAAACAACAAGAAAACTTCTAGTAAATATATCACGCGAGACGGGTACGGTATGACAGCTCAGAGCGAAGCGTAAGGAGTAAGAGAGTGAGAGTCATGATCAAAAGATTTATCAAAGAGATGATTGCGCAGAGAAGAGGAAAACGACGATAAGGATGTGGAGGAGATAACATGGGAGGGAAGAGAGTTGTACAAACGTGGAGCATAGAAAGGGAAGGATTTACTAGACCAGGTAGATTCATTGAGGGCTCGTGGACAGGATAAAGGAAGAGGATGACGGGAAAGAAAGTTATTAGAGAGTGTAAGAAGCTGCGAGAGGTATGTAGGCTGCCGAGGGTCATGCAAAAGTTTATAAACAAGACAGCAAATTTTAAAGTGGATGCGAGGGATGATCGGAAGCCATCGAAGATTGTAGAGATAGGGTGAGGTATGACGAAAGTGGGAAGGAGAAAACACGAAACGACAAGATTTATTAATGACATGTTGCAGGATTTTCAGAGAGGAGCGAGGTACATGGAAATATAAAGAATTGCAGTAGTTGATTCTTGAAAAGATGAAACAATGAATCAGTTTAATAGCTGAGGGACGGTCGAGAAAAGGGCGGATAGGATAGAGCGAACGTAGAATGAGATGACAAGTGCGAGCAACAGCTGAAATATTAGCAGAAAAAGAAAGTGACGAATCCAGAATGACTCCGAGATCACGAACACTTTGAGATAGGGGTAAAGGGAGCAGCGGAGGTGTTAAGCGAGGAGGATGTAGAATGAAGAATTCTGATTTGGAAGTGTTAAGAAGGAGACTGCGAGAGGCACACCAGGAAGAAATATCAGAGATAATGTCTGATAAGAACGAAGCATGGGGGAAGGGAAGAGGAATAATTATTTGTATATCGTCTGCGTAGACGTGGAACTGGACAGAATAGCGATGGAGAATAGGACATAGAGAAGACATGTACAGATTGAATAGAAGCGGGGCTAGAATAGAACCTTGTGGCACAACGGAAAGTAGAGGAGTTTGCTTAGAAGTAGTGGAATTGAATTGCACCGAGTAGGAACGATCAGTAAGATAAGAATGTAGAAGAGAGAGCGCTGAAGAGGACACACCAAGAAAGGAGAGGTATCTGATTAAAATTGAATGGTCAACTAAGTCAAAGGCTGCTGACAGATCAAGGAGGATAAGCAGAGCAGATTTACCGAATGAAAAATGAGAAAAAACAGTAGTAGTAACGGAGGTTAGGACAGATTCAGTAGAGTGAGCAGACTTGAAACCCGATTGGAAGGGGTCAAGGGATTTGTTGATGAATGACGCAAGTTGAGAATACATAGCAGACTCGAGGAGTTTAGAGGGAAAGTTGAGTAGAGAAATAGGACGGTAACTGCTACATAGCGAGGGATCGAGGGAAGGTTTTTTGAGTATCGGAAGGATGACTGCATGCTTCTCAGGAAAAAATACACCATGTAGGAAAGAGCTATTGATTAAATGCAATATAAAGGGAACCAGGAGCAAAATAGAGTCTGATAGGGCACGAAAATTTATGGGGTCCGCAGGGGAAAGCAAAATGTTTGTTGTAGAAATGATAGTGATGATATCAGGAAGCTCTAGATGAGAAAAGTGAGTAAAATGATCGTGGAATTTAGTGTGAGTCAAGCGGGAGTTAGGAGAAGAAATACTAGAAATAGCAATTTGGATTTTATCGGAAAAAAAATACAGCAGGGTCGGAGGCAGAGAGAGAAGACGAAAGGCTTGGGTTTTGCAGGCCACTCAATGAGTTAAGCGAGGACCACAGAGATTTAGAACAGCGAGAGAGTGACGATAATTGAGATTTGAAGTAGGATTGTTTAGCAGAGTATAGGGCAGATATATACAAAGAGCGAGATGAGCAGAAGGATGACCACGTAAAAGTAGTGCAACAGCGTTTCCACACACGCTTGTGGTAGCGTTGGGCGCGTTTGAGAGAGATTAGTTCGCGATTAAACCAAGGAGGAAGATTGGAGCGATTGGAGGATGAGCATAGTGGAAATATGGCTTCGTTGATAGAAGACATAACCTTGAAAAAAGAAGAGTACAATTGGGTAGGGGTAAGTGAGTGAAATTGAGTTGAGGGAAGCATGTGAGAGAATAAAGTTGAGAAGAGGTGAGGGTCAAAATTTTTGTAATTTCTGAACGATCTGGGGGGAGAAATACGTGGTTTGGGAAAGGGAAGATTGAAAGTGAGGAGACTGTGGTCAGAAGTAATGGTATCTGGGGGAAATACAAGAACATCCGGAGGGGTTAGGTCGGATGCTAGAACTGGAGATGGAAAAAGAAAAGATCAAGGGTGTGACCGGAGATGTGAGTCGGTGAGGTAACAGGCGAGTATAGACCGTAAGTTTGGATCATAGACAGGAATTGAGAGCAATAAGGATTTCGGGAAGGTTGATCGACCCAGAAATTAAAATCTCCAACTATAAGAAAACGACTGGAGAAAGACGCGAGAAGCACATCAAGTAACACAGGAAATTCGGTAAGAAATAATGACGTAGTTCCCGGATGATTGTGGCGATATATTATAACAAAGCAAAATTTCGAGCAGGATGGAATATTGAGAGAAAGAGCGAGGTATTCAAAGGATAAGCATGGGGGACAAAAGTTGGGTATAGTAGATAAGACTAAGGATTTATTAAATATACATCCAACACCACCACCGGAAGCTTTGGTGTTTGAGCGGGAGGAGTGAATAAAGTTGAAATCAGCAGGGAGATGGGCAGTAAAAGACGTAACATCAGAATCAAGTAACCAGGTCTCAACGAGGAAGAATAAAGAAAGATTATGAGAGGAAATCAGGTGTGAGAGTATAGGAGTCTTATACCGACATGACCTAGTATTTAGATAACCAAGAGTTAAAGAGCTAGTGTTAGAGGAGGAACGGATGGGCGAGGCAAGAGGGAGCGAAGGTAGTCAGGCCGAGATACACGAATGTGAATCAGGGTTAACTGAGACGGCAGTAGAAGAGGAAATTTGAGTAGGAGAGTCACAGGAGAGGGTGCGCATACGAAGAGAATTACGGACAGCCAAGAGAGAAGGACAGGATGAGTCGTAGGAGGAGTGACAGTGGCTACGCCCTGAGCGTACACAGTTTGTGCATTTGGCTGGTCCAGAACGGTCACATGTTTTGGATGCATGGGAACCGGCGCAGAAGCCGCACTTAGTAGGTTGACTACATTTATCGGCTTTATGGCCGAGCCCCGAGCAACGGGAGCAGCGTACAACCCAGTACCTATTGTACACCGCACAGCAGCGCAGACCAATAAATATGCGGTCTGAACAATGCTTGATGATTGAGGGAGCCGAGGGTGACACAGATAGAACAGCATGAGTGGGGTTATTCTTCGGCTTGGTGAAAAATAGAACCTGTAGATCTGACGGGGGAAGATCAGTCAGAGAATAATTTTTTAGGCGAATAGATGAGAGCAGGCTTTCCGGAGTCATGTCGCTAGGGATGTTAGCGATCGTGATCTTTGGGCGAATATGCCTCAGAGGAGGGATGTGTACCTCCACATCGGCGAATGCCGCACGAACACAATCTGCAGCGTTCTCCGCCGAGCGTGGCGAGTCACAACGCAGCACTAAGCTACCGTTGGCAGATGGGCGAGAACCAGAGCCCGGATTTTCTGTAGAGCTGGAGCCACAAGTTTTTCAGAAATAGGTGTGTCAGAATTTCTGGATTTGAGGACAACCGCGTAGGACTTCAGAGAGTTGGGAGAACGAGTATCAGCCGTGACAGCTTGACTAGACGAGCTACGGAAATCGGTCAGTAGTTCCTGCCGAAATGAGTTGAGGCGAGAATCGACAATATTAGCGATTGTTTCAGCAGTTACAGGTGCCGCAGTGGAAGCCGAGCGGATCTTTGATTGGCACGGTGTGCAGCACCAAAACAACCGATGCTTCCTAACGGCATTGTACGCCGGGGTGGTCAGGCCCGCACATGACACGTGAAAGCATGTCATACAGCTCTCGCACTCTATATACGATGTGGCGGCGATGGGCTCACCACATTGGCAAGACTTCGCAGGGGATATATGGGATTCATATGGACAAGGCAATAACTAAGTTATCGATGATCGTGGTTATGAGTAATTTTCAATTACTGATTATCAATCAATCAATGTTTATCAATCGTAGTTTACGGTCAATTTATTTCGGCATTTACTTTGAATTCAGCCGCATACATGCACGCGTATGTTTTCTAGGGCACTCTATGGGTTCTCGTACTGTACTGATATGTGTATTTCGGGTTTGACTGGCTGTAAGTGTTGTGCTGTGTATTTAATCGGCCTCAATTCTGGGCAGGTTTTCTAGCCAGGCCATCGTGGTTTTTGTATCGTCGTGTTATTGTGTATCTCTGTGCATCGTCTGTGCACAATAAGACGCTGACACACTCAAACACAATCTCACACACACACTCTCTCACTGCACACGATCACACTACATTTCACCCCATGAGCTTAACTAAAGAACAAACGAGGCAGATACATACGATATAGAAGTGTGATTAACACATCGATACAAATGTGTCATTGAAACAAATTAATATTTCAAATTAATGATGTAATACCAATGCATTACCGATTTCATGCTGTAACGTTTCGGTGATATTATTTTACAGCGAAACAAATGAATGGTAGTAACACACTATCATTAATGTATCTCCTATCAGCTGTCTATTCACATCTATTGCCACACAATAGGGCATAATCCATGTAATAATCAGAGATGTAGTAACAGCACCCTGTGTCCCCCAGCCGGAAGGGGGCCGAGTGTTGAGGGGCACCGTTGCCTCGGCATGATATTGAAATTTATCATAAATTAGCGTATAAAAGTACCACGATTCCCCAGAATACCGAGGGGCTGCTCGCGAATTCATTTTACCAAAGTCAGACCTCTATTTTATAATGGCGCTATTTAAGACCTCGCGTCGGCTTTGATAATAATAATGATAGTATATGACCGGTAGGGATAATAATTGCAATGCTATTAAATCAACTCAAAATAATAGCAAGTCTTCAACTATTCATACTTTCAATAGCACACAATTTATTTGTCTTTAGCTGAATGAATTAAAATAACAAGTTGGAGTCATTCGGTATACGCTATTCAATCATATTACCGCAATGATACATTGGAAATTTGAAGAATAAATTGCAATCAATACGAAGGTTAATGTTAGGCAGTCATGCGTTGGACAGTGGAGCAGCAACGGTTGCGACACTACATCTCATAGACTAGCCAATATCCCGTCTATTACACCTTGTTCTATTTGTCACCACCGAGGATCATTAGTGCTTGAAGTCCGGTTCATTTATTACCAGAATAAATGATTGTGACA
The DNA here is from genome assembly GCA_916048095.2 of Sacculina carcini. Taxonomy (NCBI): domain Eukaryota; kingdom Metazoa; phylum Arthropoda; class Thecostraca; family Sacculinidae; genus Sacculina; species Sacculina carcini. Next base: position 3,238,568 of record OU696592.1, on the reverse strand, counting down.
TGAGTTAATATTAGATGGCTTGCTCTTGAATTGCTGCCACTCCGTATTTATTTACTTAGCACATATTTGGGTCTGAATGTGTAACCTTTCATACTTGTATGATCAATCGTAATTCAACAGGAAAGTTTTGGCCAATCTCATTTCTGATATTATATTTGTATGTGCTCATCATGTATCGTTGACGTATTGAAGGGAATCGTGGTGCTGGCGGTGAGTACATTATAATCATGTAAATATTTTATCCATGATTCTTACCATGATTATAAAATGTTCGAACGGTTAGAACGTCACGATGTTCAAACAAGCCAAACTCACACTGCTTCTGGTTGATTTTTGAAAAATATATGACAATTTTCTTCATATGCACATTGCAATATTTCCACCAAAAAATTCATTGTCATTTTATGCAAATTATCTATGTGTTTATATGTATTGTATTGTATTGTCGCATGTCATGTATCAAGAGTAAAAGACAACATGGCGCTTATCACATCGTTCACGCAAGGAGCGAACATTACTACAGGTGTGTTGATAATATACAAAGATGAACCGTGACTGAAAATGAATACTTATGAGTATAACGGGCAATATATCATACAGCAGAAATTATGACTAGAACGTGTCGTTTGACTAGATACACGAGATGCAAAATTTAGGTGATAATAGTCTA
>OU696592.1:3100398-3232898 GCA_916048095.2 Sacculina carcini | reverse complement strand
GGAATTCTAGAGATAGGTCTATAGTTACAAAGCGTGTTAGCATCCAGATCAGATTTCTTAAGTATAGGGAGAATACTGGCAGTCTTACATGCCAGAAATTCCCCATGAGTGAAAGAAGCATTGATGAAATTAGATAAGAAAGGAAGAAGTAGTTCAATGGAGTGAGGAATCCTGGAAAGATCAATGGGGTCGAGAGATGAAGAATGAATTTTAACATGCCTTAAAATAGCTCTACAGTCAGAGATGGTTACTAGAGCAAAAGAGTTAAAAACAGATGAGGTTGAGCACGGAGAGGATAATGGTAAAACAGAAGGGAACAAGCAACGAATCTTATCGATTTTAGACTGAAAAAAACACACACACACACACTGACACACACACACACGCACACACACACACACACACACACATACACACACACACACATTACATTACATTAAGACATTTATATCGCGCTTTTCACCCGAGGGTCTCAAAAGCGCTCACACACACATACTCACACACACACACAACACACACACACAAGCACAAGAGTCATACACATACACAATCACGAACACACACACTCACCTACATACACACACCCATACACACACACACAAAACAGACATATAACAGACATATAGACAAGTACATATACGCACAATCACGAACATACACTCACGTTTACATACTCAAAAACACAAAAATGCACACGTACACACACATACATATTGAATAAGATAGCAAAGCCGACATACAGCACAGAAGACAGCACAACATACAACACATTAAGACAACACAACAGGCATACAACGACATACACTCAGATTGACAAATCACAACACAATAGACACACAAATACAAACCAGAAAACACAACATAACAGACACACAAAGACATACACTCAAACAAATAGACAGAGAACACAACACAACAGACACACAAACACAGAAAACAGAGCTCAACACAACAACACACATACAGCATACAATGGGGAAACATACAGACACAAGAACAGAAAACACACGCATGAAGCACATACACATAGAAGACAGAATTAGGAAACAATCAGACCTTATATTCAGTACTAATATATTCAATATTATTAAGACAGTAATAAGACTAAGTGAGAAAGAAATTTTCAGTATGTTTTTTGAAAAGAGATAGAGATTTGATTGAGCGTATTGAGGGAGAAAGCCTATTGTAGATACGAGGTCCTAAGATAGAGAAACAACGATTGTAGTGAGAATGCCTAGAAGGAAAGGAAGGTTCAACTAGTAGAAAAGGATCGTTAGAAGACCTAAGAGAAAGAGATGAGGTTTTATAAGACAGAAGGTCAAACAGATACGCAGGCTTACGAAGATGAAGAGCTGAATGAATAATTAAACAAATACGATACTCAACAAGAGCCTTAATGGGAAGTAACCTAAGTTTTTGTAAAGAAGAAGATACATGAGAACCCGAAGGAAGATTAAATATCATACGACATGCTTTATTAATAATACATTGAAGTTTCCTAAGCTGGCGGTGGTTGAGAGATAGTAGAAGAGAACAGCAGTACTGAGTTTTACTAAAGATGAATGAATTAGCTAACTTAAAGGCAGCAGAGATGGTTATATATCTACGAATGGAATAGATACGCCTAAGTTGATAGTTACAGCACCTGATAATGTCGGATATGTGTGGATCAAAAGAAAGAGAGTTATCGAGTATGATACCAAGACTACGTACAGAGCAGGATAGAGGTATACTAAGAGAAGTAGTACTATTAGAAGATGGAAAGAGAATATACTTAGTCTTAACAGGATTAAGTTTGAGATGACGAGTGAACGCCCATCTTTCTATATCAGATAGGATGGTACTAACTGAAGAGTGAGAAATAGACTCAGACGAGAGAAGGATTTGAATGTCGTCAGCGAATATTTGGAAGGACACATCGTGACGACGAAGAACCTTCCCTACAGAGGTAAACTACATATTGAAGAGGAGAGGGCCTAAGACAGAGACTTGAGGTACACCACAAGTTAGTGGGCAAGCCTCACTACAAGAATCAGCAGAGGTAGAAACAAACTGAAGTCTATTAGAAAGCTAAGAGCGAAGGAAAGAGAGAGCTTTGCCGCTAATGCCTAAATCTAACAGAGTATCAATAAGAAGCAGATGATTAACAGTGTCAAATGCAGCAGAGAAGTCTAGTTGTATAAGTAGAACATCATTACCAGAGAGAGTAGATTTGAGAATAGAATAATAGAGAAAAATTAGAGAAGTTTCTGTAGAATGAAAGTGACGGAAGCCAGACTGCTCAGGAAGAAACAAATTGTTAGATTCAAGATATTCAGATATCTGTATGTAGGCAGCCATTTCAAGAACCTTAGACAGCCAAGGAATTCTAGAGATTGGTCGATAGTTAGAAAGCGAGTTAGCATCCAGATCAGATTTCTTAAGTATAGGGAGAATACTGGCAGTTTTAGATGCAAGAAATTCCCCAAGAGTGAAAGAAGCATTGATGAAATTAGATAAGAAAGGAAGGAGCAATTCAATGGAGTGAGGAATCCTGGAAAGATCAATGGGGTCGAGAGATGAAGAATGTATTTTAACATGCCTTAAAATAGTTCTACAGTCAGAAAGGGTAACTAAAGTAAAAGAGTGAATAACAGAGGAGGGTAAGGGCGGAGAGTATAATGGTAGAGCAGCAGGGAACAAGCAACGAATCTTATCAATTTTAGACTGGAAGAAATTCATAAATATGGAAGGTAACTGATCAGAAGCAGAATCTGGGAAAACAAGACTACGGGAATTACCTAAAATACTGTCAAAAAGCTTCCAAAGTTTCTTAGAATTGAGACAGGAAGAAATTTTAGAATTATAGTAAGATTTTTTGGCGGAATCACAAAGAAGATGATGATGACGGCGGGTAGAACAGAAAGATTGCCACGAAGAGTCAGTCCTGAGACGACGCCATTGGCGTTCAAGACGACGCAGGGAGGTTTTTGAATATCTAATATCAGTGTTAAACCAAGGACAGCGAGTATTAGTGGAACGGAAGACATTAACAGGAATAAAGGTTGATTTGAGAGAATCGAGTGATGAGTTGAAGTATCCTAAGAGAGAATTAGGTGGCATATGAGCGAAACATTCAGTAGCAAAAGACAAGTGCATATTGACATAAAGAGAGTCCAAATCAGCGTTACGATAATCCGAGAGACTAATAAGTTTGGAAGATTTGTAAGTGATAGGGAGGCGGGCAGAAAATTCAACTAATGAGTGATCAGAAATGAAGGAATCAATAGGAAAGACAGTGAGATCTCTAATAAGAATAGTAGAATCGGAAAAAGAAAGGAGGAGATCAAGTGTGTGACCGTGAACATGAGTAGGACAGCAGATATGATTACGAAGACCTAATGAATCGATTAATTGTAAAAACATAGAAGAACAAGACTTGAGATGGGGCGCATCAACCCAAAGGTTGAAGTCACCACAAATCACTATCCTAGAAGAGAAAATTGGAAGAAGTGTGTCTAGAAGAGAAGAAAACTCATCAAGAAAAATTGATGAAGAGAAAGAATTAAGACGATATATGTTGACAATACATACAGGCAGAGTAGTTTTACCTATTACTTTAAAACAGATGTATTCAAATGACTTGATAGGAATTTCTACACTACATAGATAGGCATTAATGATGTTAGAATTATAGACAAAAGAAACACCACCGCCAGAGAATTTAGTAGAATTAGATACATTCATAGGGCGACAATTATGAAAAGCTGAGTAGCCAGCAGGAAGAGAGCGGTCAAAGGAGGATATTTCAGCAACAGAGAGCCACGATTCAATAACCAGAAAAATATCATACTTAGGAAGGATGGACGCAAAAAGTGATATTTTAGACCTAATAGACCTAAAATTCAAGAAAGCACATTTTAATAGACCAATTTCATTATTAGATTTAGAACGGGAAATAATAGAAAATGAATCAGAGAGAGAAGTAAGACACTTATCAGCGGATGAAGTGCTGATTGAAGGAAGCAGAACTGAAGATCCAGCATCTCTTTCCAAAGTCGACTTCTGAGCACAGTCAGTCAGGCCGGAGGTCACATCTAGTTTTCCGAGTTGGAATCCTCGACGGTCTGAGTGCGGCTGATCAGATGAGTCCTCGATGATGTGAAGCAAGGACACGACGGGTCGAATGACGTGTGGCCGACGTTCGCACGACCCGCACGTGCACAGTTGATACACTTGCGGGCATTCTTCGCCGGGCACGACTTGGTAGTGTGCTTTCCAGCACACCACCCACAAGTGGCCTCCTGGGCTCTACACTTCTGAGACTTATGACCATGTCGCTGACATTTGATGCAGCGCGTGACCCAGAAGCGATCGTATACCAGGCATCTGCTGTCGCCCAAGTAGACGAATCCGGACTTCATGATGATGTCACGGATTGTAGGGGAGACAGCCACAACAACTGTTTTGGTGTGCTCCGATGACTTCTTTGAAAACAGCACACAAAAGTCAGATGCGCGGTTGATTGCAGCTTTAACCTGGCTGTTTTTTCTGCTGACAAATTCGGTGATGTTGTCGTTGGCAATGTCAGAGCTGACGGATGTGATTGTCAACTTTGGCAGAACTTTGCCAGGGCACGACGTTTTCAAATGGCTCACATCTTTGATGGCCTTCAAGGCGTGACCAAGAGTCTTGCTGTCTGGCAATTTAACCTTGACAGCACCACGCTTGGTGGTCGTCATACCCAGCACTGGCACAGATTGAAGTGCCTCTGACACGCGCTTGGAATCCACCGCGACTTAATCGGAAGACTTCACAATGATCTCGCGGGATACTGCTTTTGCATATGTGCGCGGTTGCTGCACCACACACGATGTCGGAGTTGGCAGGAGAGATGTGGGAGTTGGCAGGAGAGATGGAGGAGTTGGCATGAGAGATGGCGGCGTAGGAAGAAGCGGAGACGAGAGTTTTTGCTTGCAGACCAGTTGAAGCTGCAGCTTGATTTCGTTGATAGTCTTAGTCAGATCTTGCAGAGACTGACTGTCAGCGGGCTTTTCCAATTGTTTGGCTTCTTCATCAGCTTTGGCGGAGGGTGACGAGTGAAAAACACTGTCAAGCCATGCACGCATCTCGGCTGTGTTCGAGTCGCGAGCCAGAATGCAGCTCTCACAAGTGAAAGCGCATCTTGTCGTGAAGAAGTTCAGCACGACGTATCTTGGAAGACGTGAGCATTTCACGTGCACATATTTGCTGCATTTTGAGCAGCACAGTGCAGAGACAGAGACAGCCATTTTGCACACGCCACAGCTGGTACCGGCAGGAGGGGAGGCAGCACGGGAGGGCTGGAGTCCGGTTGGTTTGTTTACCACACTCATTACGAGTGCGATAAAATCACCGATCGAGACGAATCACAGGCAGACGCGCATACAAACACACTCACACACACGAACGCTCACACACACGCACACGAGCGCTCACACACACGCACTCTCACACGCAGAAAGGGTCGGGCGGGCAGACGCGCATACAAACACACGGCCCACGCACAGAGACGCCGGCTGGTGTATGAACACACACACACACACACACACACACACACACACACACACACACACACACACACGAAGGGTCGGACCAGGCACAAAATAGCACCTAGCCGCGAAATCTTTAACCACGATCCACGATCCACGATCCACTAACCACGATCTTTAACCCACACACACACACACACACACACACACACACACACGCACACACACGGTGCGCCTCTAGCAGCTCCTGAATTTTCCTCGCCCTTTCCGTCTGAGACAAGGATGAGGATGAGGATATTAACTGGCGACGCAAGTACCGAATCATCGAGTCATCATTCCATTCATTGGCCTGTTTGCGTCGACGCTTTCTGGGAAGGCATACTTCGGCGCTGCGAATCAATGTCTGTGTCACACACTTGAACGTACCATCACTGTGCTGACTTATGGTATTGATCGTGTTTCCGATAAATCGCCTTTTTGTAGCTGGATTCGCTAGGGCAGACCAATCCCAGGCAGGAGTACGCTTGCTGGCTTTATTACGCCATATGTGTGACTTTAATGTGCAGGTCACAAGTGCATGATCAGATGGGATGCACTTGGGTCTTATAGTGCGCACCCGTCTAACAAGATGGCGCCTATGCAGCTGCATCAGAACATAGTCCAGCCTGGCACGTCGTTTTCTAGGTCCAAAAAATGTGAACAGGTGATGGCGGCGTTTCTGTCGCATGAAACCGTTTGCTGGAGTGAGCTCATTGCTGATTACAAAGTCCTCCACCATGTGTGTATGCACTGAGTCGCGCTGAGGCCGACCGTGATGCAGACTAACAACAGAGCACAGATCAGCGTTGAAGTCGCCAGTGACGATCAGCAGGTCTCGCCGCGAACATGACTCAATGAGAGCCGCGACCAGATCGAGGCACTCATTGGTCGTTTCGGTATCGTCAGAACATGCAGTGGGCAAATAACAATTTATCATTAGTAGCCTGTAACCACGCATTTGCACACTGAGGCTGATGACTCTTTGGTGGGAGGTTTCAACTTTCAAAACTGCTGATGCTGCCAAGGGGGACAGCAAGAAGCCGATACCGCCCGCACCGCCAGATGAAGCTGATGAATGCCAGAAAACCCATCCCCGTCCACAGTCGATCGACTCTATTTGATTGGATGTTGAGATGCGTCGCCGGTGTTCTTGTACGGCGACCACGGAAATCCCGATGTCGTCGGCAAGGCGCTCCAATTCATGTAGGCGCGTATCACATTTAAGAGTCCTAGCGTTGAACGATGCGATAATTATAGCGTTGGCTGCTGATGTTATTGCAGCCTTACGGTCCCGGCTGGCAAACCGCAGATCCGTGCTGCGTTGGCTAGGCCGCGTACCTCGTATTCTCGAGCGCTTGCCGCGATGAGTCATTATTACAGCGGCTGTATAGTGTTCGTTTGGGGTCAATGGCCGACAACACTCAAACACTCAAACACTTATACACGCAGAATACAGGCACGACACAGTCACACAGCGAGCGCTGGCACGTCCACTCAGTGAGGCCGCGCTCAAACAACTGTATATATGTACTGTCTATGTGTGGGTTATATCATGTGTATATGTGTATGTACTACTTATTAAGAATGGTTGATCCATTAAGAATAGAGTGTAATACATACAACACGTAATGCATACAAATGCAATACAATGCAATACGTATGTAATGCACATGGAACACATGGAATGAAAGCTGATATTTGTATCCACTCATAATTTTTGTCTGTGGTATCTGTGATATTGAAGCATTTATTATTTGAGCTACTTTCATACTTGAGTATTAATGGTTATTTGAGGAATTGTAACAAACATATATAAATAAACCTGTATGTAACAAAACTCAAAAACTATAACTGTATTACAGGTAGGCGCGCGTGGGCATCACTGCCCCACGCGCGCCTGCCAGAGGTCGCAACAATACCACCCTTCGAACAAGACTCCTAGACTCACACCGTGACACACGGGATCACGATGAATATAATATTGGTATATTGTGAAAAACCGGAAAGTTACTCTTACTGTAGGTGCATGAAAGCAGGTATAAGCAGATAATTTTATCAAGATGGAAAATGATAGATAAGAAAGAAAGAATCTAATTTTTTCCCAGTAAAAATTATAATTATAACAAATTATACAAATTATAATAAACAACAAAGCATAGCACAAAGTTGTTGTGGGCCGACGCTAGTACCGCCATCTGTTGGCCGGGTTTTAATCCGGTGTAGTGTTTGAGGTCCTTGACTTGTATGTATGCTAGTGTGTTATCATTTAGTCTTGTGTGTGTAATTATATCAGTTGTGTTCTGTCTGCGTGTTTGACGGTTGCTACAGTGGTGACCCCGAATACAGTCCTCCTTAAATGAACGACATTTCAGACAATTTCATCACCGGCGCATCTGCACATGCGTCGTCTGTCAGTGCTCCGTCAATGGAGAATATTCCAGAGCTTGTTGTAGCTGTACGTGTCGAACTACCAACATTCGATCCAATGGACGTCGATACATGGATTGCTATGTCCGACAATTTAATGGCGGATGCTGGCATCACAGTGCAGACCACCATGATGAGGAAGGTGCTGGCAAAATTACCAGCGTCGCATTTCCGCATGGTGAAGGACCTGGCCACGGCAATTCCTCTTCCATCTGACTGCTACACACAGCTGCAGATTGCAGATGCAGATTGCAGATTGCAGATGCAGATTGCTGATGCAGATTGCAGATGCAGATTGCAGATGCAGATTGCAGATTGCAGATGCAGCTGCACTTATGCAGCGCAGAGGAAAAGGAAGAATACGATTTATGACGAAGAATATGAGGAGGAAGAGAGTTGTATAATCGGGGGGCAAAAAAATAGAAAGACTTCGCGGACCAATTTGATAAGTGGTCGGCGGGAGGACAAACAAGAGGTGCAGGACGGCGGCTGAAAGGACGATCAGAGAAGGTTAGAAGTGAAAGCGAATACGAGAGAGGAGAAAATGAGTGGAGGAGTTTATATACAATACAACACAGCTTATATTGTATCCTTGAAAGAGATGGCAGCCAGCCGAGTTCTCGGATATGAGCGGAGGTGGGTGTCTTAGGAGGAAGGCGAAGAACGAAGCGACAAGAAAGATTGATGATAGATTGAAGAGAGCGAATGGACTTCTTAGGAAGATGAAAGAATAAGGAATTACAATAGTCGAGACGAGAAAAAATAAATGAGTTCAATAAGAGGAGAGCAGACGCAATATCAATATGAGAGCGGATCGGGTAGAATTGGCGCAAGGTGAGACGACAGAGGCGGGTAATTTTTGAAAGATGCTGAGAGAATGTTAGAGAGGGATCGAGAACAACGCCCAGATTACGAATATGAGATGAAAGAGGCAAGTTGACAGAACAAGGAGCAATACTGGGAGGGTGAAATAAGAAATATTCAGTTTTTTCAGGATTCAAAAGGAGATATCTTGAGGATGCCCAGGCAGCGATGTGTGATAAAAGTATTACAAACAAGCGCAAGATTTGTCCTAGTGCACTGTCTTGGCCAACTTTCATATATCATATTGTATTTGTGATGAACTAACAACATGTTCATTCTTAAAATTTTAAGCTCCAACTGAACAAGATATGCTAAGCTAAACTTACTGAAAAAATCATTATATATATTAATATCGCATGCTTTAAACTTGCATGGTTATACAGACAAAATGTGATCAGAAGTGACATAGCTAGGCTTGATTTCTAGTTCACATGACTGAGGCAGGGTTGTAATCTGTATAAAATATTGTATTGGCTATTCTGCATTGACGTATCACCGGTACGCCTCTCAGGTGTATGTGTGGGCGGGTTTGTATGTTTGATTGCGTTTAGCTTAAAGAGAGATAATTGGTTGTGAGCAGGAGAAATTGACAAGACTCGCCTAGAAATGCGCTGCTCTCAACTGACAACTAGTAACATATTTTGAATAGTAAATTATTACTCAAATATTTTCACAACAGCTTTTGCACAGCCGGAAGAACAAAAAATTATACTGAACCACTGTTATAACATACATCACAGCTTATACCACAGCATGTATTTACTCGTCTAAATATCATTTGGTGACCTGCGTTTTTTTTATATAATTTCTATTCACTAATACTGATAACAGCAAATATGCATTGCAGTTGTCATTATAATTAATATATAAGAATGATAATTGTGATTTGACATAGGAAAATATATATGTCAGTAATTGAAGTTGTATTGCATCAATGGGCATTAGAGCAAAACAATATAGTGAACACAATTAATGTTAAATTTGTTGATAGGCAAGTTCTATATATTTCGTCGATTTCTTTATGGTCTAGTATATATATATATAGAATAATAGATAATTTATGAAAAATTGGTATTTATTGATTATTTTCACATTTAATTATTAACAAATTACCTTAGTAAGAGTTATATACATAAATCTGAGGGTGTTTTTGTGAACAAAGTTGTAGCTGCTTCCCTCAGGCAAAATTGTGAAGTTGCATATTAATGCATACTTCAATGTTTTTGTTCTCTAAAAGCACGTCTGGACAGTAAGCATTTCTAGATTTCACTTCACTTCTCATATTCTCTATATATCTTAATTTTCTATGTATATATCACTTTGTCGAGTTCTTTATTATTTATTTTTATTAGTGAGATTGTGATTTAGAATTAGTAATCACTAGGGCTGTCAAAATTAAATAATATTACTTTTTCACCTAAGAGTTACTTTTTTGCTTTTAGGTTACTTTTTTCGTCAGGTTACCTTTTGTTATTTTTCTTGTTATTATGTGACTTTACGACGTAGTTTGGTGACTTTTTTGCAGATAAGAGTCACAAAAACGATATATATGAGGATAAAATAGGAAAAGAGATGGAATATTAGGTCTGAAGATCAAGAAATGTACAAATGTCTGCTGTTAGGATTTAGCAATTCACCTTAATACCTGTGCTACTCGATATTTATACGTTTTTGGGTATGCAGGATAGTGTCATTCCATTTTAGGAAATGTCCACGAACCGGAGGATGTCGTGAGATGTTGGGAGCGTGGTGTAGTACGATGTGTGAGCATGGTGGGCAGCCCCTCGGGGGCGGTTGCAACGGCTCTTTGAACAATAATTGTGTCAATATATTATAATATATTATATATATTGGCATATATTATAATATATTGGCATGAAAGCTCAATGAAATTGTAACAGATGTATATATTCGGGACGATACGCGAAAAATTGAATGACACGAATAACAGCACAACAAAGCACTACACGCAAGACACACTACTCGCACGCACAATACTCACAATAAAACACTACTCGCGACACAAAACTTCTCGCAAACAGCACCAACGCGACGTCTCGCTCCCCCAACACATACTGCCTCATCCAGTCGCTCGCCAAATTACAGACACACATACATACTCGATACGCTCGTGAGCACGGCACCATCGTCACCATGGCAACGTACCGCATGACGCATGACACCCGTTGCAACACACAACGCTCTTTACACCGCTCGCTCTGCTATCACTCATACGCGCCCGTTTCAAGGACGAACGCACGCGCATAAACGCCAGCGCTGCTTCACGACCACCATCACTCATTTACCACAGAAATAACACACACACACTATGTCGGGCTGTTGGAAGCTTGAAAGCTTATTAGCCCACATAAAAGAGAATACAAATAGTGAAATTAAAAACAAACCACACTACACACAAACACAAGACGAAAAAGCAGAGAAAATAGAGCTTGTCTAAAGCAACGACACCACGAAAGCAAAAAGAGAGCTTAGCACTACGTTTCTGCAGCACAACAATGTGATTCGGTACATGAAATGCTATACGGACAGTGGCATTGACTTCTTGGCCCATATATATTACAATTTAGAACCCAGCCGATAATAGTCGTTTCATCACACATCTACATAACTCGATCATTTGTGAGCGAGCATGTTTTTGTGGCCAACAGGTAACACGGGAGCCGTACCACAAGGTGGAGGACAAGGTGGAGGACAAGGTGGAGGTGGAAGACCTCAAGCATATTCAAATGGACAAGGCAATAACTAAGTTATCGATGATCGTGGTTATGAGTAATTTTCAATTACTGATTATCAATCAATCAATGTTTATCAATCGTAGTTTACGGTCAATTTATTTCGTCATTTACTATCAATTCAGCCGCATACATGCACGCGTATGTTTTCAAGGGCACTCTATGGGTTCTCGTACTGTACTGATATGTGTAAATGTGACGAATAAATCGCAATCAATACGAAGGTTAATGTTAAGCAGTCATGCGTTGGATAGTGGAGCAGCAATGGTTGCGACACTACATCTCATAGACTCGCCAATATCCCGTCTATTACACCTTGTTCTATTTGTCACCACCGTTGCTTATAATTCAACAGTACATGATTGCTAATCGTATAATCCACTCTATTCAAATTAATTATCGACGTCTCATGCAAATATTTCCCACTATATAATACTGAGAATCGAGGACCACATGTCACATGTCACAATGTGTGTGACGTGTAATTGTGTGCTATCTGAACAGCTTTCAGAGCTGTTGAGACCATGCTAATCATCTTACAGATCCACAACAACAGCAGCAATAACAAATAATAACATGGTGTTGTCACTGTAGCCTACAAATACTAACACATCAGCTTTCAATTGAAGGACAAAACGATCAGGGAAGACTATAGATTGAAGTAACGATTGATCACGAATACATATATAGATTAGTTCAATATATACATAATCCGGCTATGACACAAGCTTATGTCATACATTATTACTAAACGTGATTATTGTTAAAAGACTTTTTCATTAGTAAATTTCACATTTGCTCAAATTCTATCTTGTTTCTCACATAATTTCAAGAGCTCGGTAAATATACCTAGATTTTCCCTACATAGCAGATATGCACACATATACACACGTATTGTCTGAACTGTATATATGATATGCCAATTTCTTACTCCGGCTGTTCCTGCCTGGTAAAATTAATTATTTTCTCTTAGTGTATAAATTAATACTTCTGATTTAATAATAATCTAACGTATCAGTGAAATATAGCGCAATTCATACATTCTGGTAACAGTCGGTAATGTAGATGTTGGTTTAAATGCGTGCTTTATTAGTAAAACAAATATCTACGTAATGTAATGTGATAGATATTTGTGTGCGTGTGTGTGTGTGTGATACTAGCTAGCTCGCCGCCGCGGGGCATGCACACTTCACTAAACGCATACACACACACACGCCAAAACATCTACACACACTCGCTCACACACTCTCGCAAGCCATACACAATTAAGCCATACACGATCACACAGACACAATAAGACGCTGACACACTCAAACACAATCTCACACACACACTCTCTCATTGCACACGATCACACTACATTTCACCCCATGAGCTTAACTAAAGAACAAACGAGGCAGATGCATACGATATACAAGTGTGATTAACACATCGATACAAATGTGTCATTGAAACTAATAAATATTTCAAATTAATGATGTAATACCCATGGATTACCGATTTCATGCTATAACGTTTCGGTGATATTATTTTACAGCGGCAAAAATGAATGGTAGTAACACACTATCATTAATGTATCTCCTATCAGCTGTCTATTCACATCTATTGCCACACAATAGGGCATAATCCATGTAATAATCAGAGATGTAACAACAGCCTGCGCCCCCCAGCCGGAAGGGGGCCGAGTGTTGAGGGGCACCGTTGCCTCGGCATGATATTGAAATTTATCATAAATTAGCGTATAAAAGTACCACGATTCCCCAGAATACCGAGGGGCTGCTCGCGAATTCATTTTACCAAAGTCAGACGTATCAGTGAAATATAGCGCAATTCATACATTCTGGTAACAGTCAGTAATGTAGATGTTGGTTTAAATGCGTGCTTTATTAGTAAATCAAATATCTACGTAATGTAATGTGATAGGTATTTGTGTGCGTGTATGTGTGAGGTAAATTATCTTACTTACTTATTTCACACGATACATTGACGTTGTTATTTTGCAAGATTTAATCAGTAGCGAGACATATTACTGGCTTTGAATATACAATTTTGTTAATATAATTTCACAAATGATGTTAATTATACTGGATCACTATTATAACTTGTATCACAAATTTTTGCACAACACTCATCTACTTGTCTACTCATCTACTCAATATCACCGATCGTGGTAACAGTCGGTAGTGTAGATGTTGGTTTAAATGCGTGATTTATTAGTAAAACAAGTAGATATCACTGATAAGCAGTGACGGACATTTGAAACTTGTAGCCGGAATACTTGTGCATTTTGACTCGCTGAGCAGTGTCTTAATTTTCCTGCCCAAATACGTACATCATTGCAGTTATTAAATATTTTATCTCATTCAAGCAATAATTGTTGAATAAACTTATAATGCAAAATTTTCTCATTACAAACAAGCGCAAGATTTGTCCTAGTGCACTGTCTTGGCCAACTTTCATATATCATATTGTATTTGTGATGAACTAACAACATGTTCATTCTTAAAATTTTAAGCTCCAACTGAACAATATATGCTAAGGCAAACTTACTGAAAAAATCATTATATATATTAATATCGCATGCTTTAAACGTGCATGGTTATACAGACAAAATGTGATCAGAAGTGACATAGCTAGGCTTGATTTCTAGTTCACATGACTGAGGCAGGGTTGTAATCTGTATAAAATATTGTATTGGCTATTCTGCATTGACGTATCACCGGTACGCCTCTCAGGTGTATGTCTGGGCGGGTTTATATGCTTGATTGCGTTTAGCTTAAAGAGAGATAATTGGTTGTGAGCAGGAGAAATTGACAAGACTCGCCTAGAAATGCGCTGCTCTCAACTGACAACTAGTAACATATTTTGAATAGTAAATTATTACTCATATATTTTCACAACAGCTTTTGCACAACCGGAAAAACAAAGTAATTATACTGAACTACTGTTATAACATACATCACAGCTTATACCACAGCATGTATTTACTCGTCTAAATATCATTTGGTGACCTGCGGTTTTTTATATAATTTCTATTCACTAATACTGATAACAGCAAATATGCATTGCAGTTGTCATTATAATTAATATATAAGAATGATAATTGTGATTTGACATAGGAAAATATATATGTCAGTAATTGAAGTTGCATTGCACCAATGGGCATTAGAGCAAAACAATATAGTGAACACAATTAATGTTAAATTTGTTGATAGGCAAGTTTTATATATTTCGTCGATATCTTTCTGGTCTAGTATATATATATATATATATATATATATATATATATATATATATATATATATATATATATATATATATATATATATATATATATATATATATATATAGAATAATTAATAATTTATGAAAAATTATGAAAAATTAATGAAATCATTTGTGAGCGAGCATGTTTTTGTGGCCAACAGGTAACACGCGAGAAATACCACAAGTTGGAGGACAAGGTGGAGGACAAGGTGGAGGACAAGGTGGAGGACAAGGTGGAGGTGGAAGACCTCAAGCATATTCATATGGACAAGGCAATAACTAAGTTATCGATGATCGTGGTTATGAGTAATTTTCAATTACTGATTATCAATCAATCAATGTTTATCAATCGTAGTTTACGGTCAATTTATTTCGGCATTTACTTTCAATTCAGCCGCATACATGCACGCGTATGTTTTCTAGGGCACTCTATGGGCTCTCGTACTGTACTGATATGTGTATTTCGGGTTTGACTGGCTGTAAGTGTTGTGCTGTGTATTTAATCGGCCTCAATTCTGGGCAGGTTTTCTAGCCAGGCCATCGTGGTTTTTGTATCGTCGTGTTATTGTGTATCTCTGTGCATCGTCTGTGCGGCGTCATTGTCCAAAGTGTTGTCTATTGTCCATGTGAATTCTTGAAGGCATAGCTGAATATGTAACCGTGCTTGGGTAATAAGTGTGCGAACGTCTTTGTCGCTTGTTTCATGTGTTTAACTTTCTCTTGTTTTATCAATATATATATTGGGTGGCATCAAATGTTGTTATTTGTCTTGCACGCAATAATGAGCATTTTTCCCATTATTTACTAATTAAAATGACTTGCGACATCAGTGGCGATGCCACGATTTTTTTAGATTTTTCAGGAGCTGAGCGGGCTAAAGAAACAGATGTGGGGGATTAATATATGCATTAGTTCGCATAGATATGCATTAGTGTTCAAAGTTGACTCAGCTGGTCAATTGCACGGAGCCCTCAACCATGTTGTACCAATTCAATTACAACATTTTTAGCTCAATGAGAAAATATTGCATATAACATACATGCAGACACACACACACACACACACTTGTCGTGTATTGTCACTTTTTGCTATGTTGATTTTGATGACAATGTACTAAACTCAGCACGATTATCGGGCGCTATAATTGCATATTGATCCAATAGTCATCCACCCTGAGCAAAACACTGCAATAGTCCAAGAACAAGCGTTAAATGTTGCATAAAAACAACCACCTACGTTAGCGTACACACCAACTTGAAAGAAGAAGATGAATCGACTGCATTCGATTGGAAGGAAAACACAACCACAAATACACATATGCCCGCATAATTTGGTCGCATCTCGCTAATAGCCCTTCTTGCCACGAAATCGCTGTCGAAAATCAATCTGAGAAGACACTCACAAACACACATCAAAGTTTATCATCTCTGTAATTATGTCAA
This sequence comes from Sacculina carcini, assembly GCA_916048095.2. Classification (NCBI taxonomy): domain Eukaryota; kingdom Metazoa; phylum Arthropoda; class Thecostraca; family Sacculinidae; genus Sacculina; species Sacculina carcini. The sequence goes on along the minus strand of OU696592.1, from coordinate 3,216,596 downwards.
TATCAAGAAATAATTAAATGAATATATGATATGCAGTGAAACCCGGATATAAGAGAATCTCGGTTATATGAGAGTATTTATTCCTGACCCGTCTTCTAAATACTTTTTAAGGGAGGGGGATGATAGCCGTCATGCATTGGTGTTCAAAGTTGACTCAGTTGGTCAATTGCATGAGACCCTCAACTATTTTGTGTCTATTCAATTACACACACACACAACTCAATGAAAAGTATATTGCATATAATTGCATGCAGACACACACACACACACACACATTTGTCGGGTATTGCTACTCTAGCTGCGCTGGTTTTGATAAACACCGCTATTATATACACCGCCATTATATACACGAATGATTAGTGCAGAATGACCGACCAGCGAGCGTTTACACTCGAACATGAGCGTTTTCAATTGCAGACATTCATCCGGCACGCCGTCATCCGGATTTCGCAAACAATCCGACGGCAAACGGCCGTTCTGCAAAACGACACACAAACACACACACACGTCTTAAAGATTAAATATGGTTAAATGCCTAAGTGGCAGCTGCTACACGGGAAGAAGCCGAAGCTTATGAACACACACAGGTGTGTCCCGTGTAGCTCGCTGTCACCGCAGAACCGACCCTCTCCACGCTATGACGCCGCATGGCCGAAAGACGTATTAGAGAGGTCCACCTCCCCAGAATGCATGACACAACTCATGACTGATATCTGGTACCATCATTTTCTGCTGGGTGAACAGGGACTGTTGGATTATAGAATTCACCCAATGAAATTCTGCTCCGCCGGGATACGAACCACGGACCTCCCGCTTGTGAGGCGGGTGTGCTACCGCTACACCACCGAGTCCCGAAACATATTATGAATGTCTACACGTGTGTATGTGTATGTGTATGTGTGTGTGTGTATGTCACACCAGCAAGCATCGGCCGAGCCGTACACGCAGACAGACAGACAGACAGACAGACAGACAGATAGACAGACAGAGAGACAGACAGACAGAGAGAGAGTGAGAACATGTGAGTAGCAAGATGCTAAGCCGATTTGAGAAATTTGCCTGCTCGGTTGGCTGCTTCGGACACATGCGAAACGTTCGAATTGGCCTGTGCACACACACACACACACACACGATTGTGTATGTTTGTGAGTGTGTGTGCACTGTCATCGTACATTGAGCACTGAATGAGGCAACCCGCAGCAAGCATCGCCCCCCAAATGACACCCAAGCACACACACACATACACACACACACACACACGCACAAACACACACACACATGAATATAGCAATCGAACAGCAACCGATGAGTTCATGCATTGTTAGTCTGCTGTGAAAGCGCCATCACCTTGCAGGAAAGAAAAACCACTCGAAAAAGAGCCGCAGAGCAGACTTCATGATTCACTATGATTGCAATTTGACGATAATGTGACGCCCCAAAGACAGAGAGAAGTATTCAGAAGCAGCAACATTCAATGCATATAATATAATAGGAAAAATAAAAATCCAAAAAATATGAGAGAATACAAAAGATCTGGCGATATGAGATACATTTTAGGACACAAACCACACGTAAACGCACAAGCACACACACCCCGCCGCGACTTCAACACACATCCACAACCGCTGCTGGGATTGGGAGTTGGAAAAGCAAAAGTTAAAGGTTAAAGGCCTCAAGTGACAGCTGCTACACGGGAAGAAGTCGAAGCTTATGAACACACAGGAGTGTCCCGTGCAGCTCGCTATCACCGCAGAACCGACCCTCTCCACGCTATGACGCCATAAGGACGGAAGATGTATTAGAGAGGACCACCTCCCCAGAATGCATGACAAAACACATGACTGATATATGGTACCATCATTTTCTGCTGGGTGAACAGGGGTTGTTCGAGTTTAGAATTCACCCAAAGAAATTATCCTCCACCGGGTTTCGAACCACGGACCTCCCGCTTGTGAGGCGGGTGTTCTACCCCAATACCACGGACTCCAAAAAACGTGGCGAGAAAGAACGCGAAAGCCAGGAGCCGGAACGGAACCTTGGAGCCGATCCTGTCGATTTGACGGTTCTGATTGTCCATTTCGGAGCCCATATCCAGCTACATGTTGCGTTAATTACCGACCATCGTATTAACCTGCGACATGTTCTCCTCCATCTCATCCTCGCGCGCATCATTTGTGATTCTACAGACACACACACACACATACAGATACACACACAGACACATACAGATACACACACATATATACATACATACAGATACACACACATACACACAGATACACACACACACACACACACACACACACACAGAGAGAGAGAGAAAGATACACACACACACACACACACACAGTCACAGATACAGACACACACACACACACACACACACACAGAGATACACATACAGATACACAGACAGACAGACACACACACGCACACACAGAGAGACATACACATACACTGACACACACACACACACACACACACACAGACAGACAGTCAGAGAAACAGACAGACAGACAGACAGGCAAACAGACACACAGACACACGCACACACAGACAGACAGACAGACAGACAGACAGACAAATAGACACAGAGACAGACAGAGAAACAGACAGACAAATACACAGACAGACAGACAGACAGATAGAAACAGAGACAGACAGAGAAACAGACAGACAAACAGACAGACACACCGAGCGACATAGCCACCACCAGGTCCGACTCCGTTCCTAGCATCCATAACTCGCTGTGGTTGACTGTTGACTACTTTTCCGTCGTCATTGCCCTTCCACGTGCCGTCATCCTCCTTGAACTGGCCTCCCTGTTACACCACACACACACACACACACACACACACACACACACACTGATCTCGAATATACCTACACGAAAAAATAACTAAAACTCCAAGAGATATGAACAAGCAAAGCTTACAGTCATTGCTAATGTAGACAATGCTATTTAAACTATTGTAAAACCAAGAACAATGTCTTGGAATGTTTTTTATAAAACGTGGAGAGATTTAGTTTGAGAGCCAATTTCGGACATACACACAAACACACACAGAGATACACACACACGCATACAAACACACACACACACACACACAAAGATACACACACACATACAATCAAAGACACACACACATGATTGTAGTTGTACAATCAGTTGTACAATCACATGATTGTACAACTGAATGCACTCTAAACAATCCATTCGTCTAAGAGCCACGGCTCGACGAATTGTTGCCTTATTCATCTGTGTTTACTGTATAACTTGTTTTGTTGTCTATTTGTGGCAATACATCAAATTGACAAATTGACAAATTGACACACACACACACACACATTACATTACATTAGGTAGATATTTATATAGCGCCCTACACCTAGAGGGTTTCTAGGGCGCTGCTCACACACACACACACACACACACACAAACATACAGAGAGAGAGAGAGAGAGACACACGCACACAGAGATACACACACATGTTTCGTGTAATTGTAGCCTGCAATGACGCAAGAGCTACATCATTTGTCGTGCGCTGTTTGAGACTCCACAAACGGAGTGCGACAGAGGCACAATGATGTGGCTCTCTGCAGAGCATGCGACATATTCTGGCGGCGACACCAGGACAGCGGCGTGCGGGAGAGACAGTGCGACCGTGGAGGCAGCTGCCGTCTCACTCCGCACGACAGATCGTGCGCGCCATGCCGTCTAGCCCGTTGCCAAGCAGTCGGAATTCAGGCCGAGCGGGCCCCCAGCGCAGACACGGTATCCGACCCCGCGCAGCCGTGTCATCACTGCGGCACTGCCAACAACAGAAGGCGGGTGATTTCCTGCGCGCAATGTGAGCGGATATTCCACCTCACTTGCGTGGGAATCACCCGGGCACAAACCGACATCTTGCCGGTGTGGAATTGCGGGGCGTGCATGCAGAGCCGCCGTGCGGATGGCGACGTGGACCCGCCAGCCGACGGTAACACCACTACTCCGACAAACCTGGCTGCGGCGCTTGCTGAGCTCAGACAGCAACGCCGAGTGCGTCAGCATATCCCACGTGCGCTGCGTCATCGGGTGGCAGCCGACCTCGCACAGCACATCACGGCGGCTCTCGAACAGCGCTTCCTATCGGCCTGGTGGAAGCTGCTGTCATACGCCTTGACGGGTCCGATCAGCTCCGACGCAGCAGCAAGGAAGAAGCGGGGCACACAAAACCGAGTGCGATCACAGCACGACGAAAACGAGGCCAGATCCCGCGGCGTCAGAGCCAAGTGCGCCGATGGAGACATTGGTGCAGCTCTCCCCCTGCTGACATCCAGCGACTGCTTGGCCGAGGACGACGAGGCAGTGACCGCTGAGCTCGAGCGCAAGCACCCGCCTGCATTGCCGGACGAGCAGTTGCAGATGCATGACGCCGAAACACTGCCAATTTTTGAGGAGCACGATATCCGCTCCGTCGTGCACTCGATGCCCAAAGACTCATCGGGAGGACTGGACGGAATACGGCCGCTACATCTCCGCCAGCTCATCGCGCCACAGACGGCTGAAGCGGGCGCCCAGCTGCTGAAGGCACTGACGCAGCTGTGCAACTGTTGTGTACAGGGTCGCATCCCGGACTTCGTGCTCGGCGCATTCTACAGCGCGCACCTAATTGCATTGCGCAAGAAGTCCGGCGGGCTGCGCCCAGTAGCCGTCGGCAGTGTTTTACGGCGCCTCGCCAGCAAACTGATCGCTGGCAAAATGACGAGCGCAGTCGCACAGCAGTTGCGACAGCCCCGTTCAGCTCGGAGTGGGGTGCAAGCTGGGCTGCGAAGCGGCCGTGCACGCCACGCGCGCCTTCGTCAATGAGGCTAACGGTCGGCATGGTCACATTCTGCTGAAGCTGGATGTGACCAACGCCTTCAACACCATTAGTCGGCGCGCGCTGCTCGACGAAGTCTCCCGTCGTTTCCCCGCAGCATTGCCGCTCGTCCAGCAGGCGTACGGCCAGCCAACCCCGCTGTACCACGGCACCACGCGAATCTGGTCCTGTCGCGGTGTACAGCAGGGAGATCCTCTAGGGCCCGTGCTGTTCGCCCTCGCCGTCGACCCAGTGGCCCAATCGCTCCAATCGCCTCTGAACGTGTGGTATCTGGACGATGCCACACTGGCAGGCCCCAGAGATGTCGTGCTTGCGGACGTAAACCGCCTGGTACCGGCCCTCGGCAGCATTGGCCTCGAGCTTAACGCTGGTAAATGCGAGCTTGTGAGCTTGGGTCAAACCACTGGCATAGGACCAGCAGAGACCGAGCACCCGACTCCTGCCGCAACATCACTGCTCGCTTCAGCCACGATCACGCCGCTCTCCGACCTGCATCTGATCGGCGCACCAGTGCAGACTGGAGGCATTGCAGAGGCACTGAATGAAATCAAGGCCAAGACGTCCCTGCTGATTCAGCGCTCATCCAACATCGGCTCGCACCCGGCGCTGTTCTTTCTCAGCAGGTATGCGTCGGTTCCGCGGCCAATGTATCTGCTAAGAGCAGCGCCGGTGTACCAGGCCCGCGCACAAATGGGCGACATCGACAAGCAGCTGAGATAGGCCATCAGTGATTGCTGCAATGTCGCCATGTCAGACGCACAGTGGCTGCATGCTTCCCTTCCGGTCCGCCACGGAGGTATCGGAGCCAGACGGCTGAGCGACGTGGCACTACCCGCCCACATCGCCTCGCTGGAAGCCACCAGAGACTTGGTCTGTCTCATTAACCACCGCACAAGCGGTGACAGACCCTGCTCTCTGGTGGCAGCCATCGAGGAGTTCGTGGACACCATGTGCCCGGACTTCAGCACGAGCGAGCCATTGCACCAGCGCCACCTGGATGACCGATCTTCCTCCGTCCGCCAGCAGAATATGCTCAGTAGCGTGGACCAGCTGTGCCGAGCCCGTCTCCTGGCCGCGGCCGCTCCTCACAGCGGCGATTGTCTGTCAGCGCTGCCTGTCGCCACCCTCGGCCTGCTGCTGCCGGACGAAGCCGTCCGAGTTGGCGTGGCGTTGCGACTTGGTGCCGCAGTACAAGAGCCGCACATGTGTCGCTGCGGTGCCACAACTGACAGGTGGGGCCATCATAGCCTCTCCTGCAGTCTCAATGCCGGCCGTCTGCCACGCCACACGGCGCTGAGCAACATCATTCGCCGCAGTTTGGCGTCGGCAGGAATCGCCGCTGTGCTGGAGCCACGAGGCCTGGACCGCGGCGACGTCCGCCGACCCGACGGAATCACCGCGTTCCCGGTGCGGCACGGCAAGTCGCTGCTCTGGGATGTGACCTGCGTCAACACGTTCTGTGACACACATCTGCTGGACGGCGCGGTCACTCCCGGGGCAGCAGCGCTGGCGGCGGAAGAGCGAAAGCGGCGACGCTACGCAGGACTGGGCCAGCGGTACGATTTCGTGTCGCTGGCTATCGAGACCACCGGCGTGATGGGGGCATCCCTGGACGACTTCGTCAAGCTCCTGGCCGGACGAATCAACGAGCGTTCAGGGGAGCCGCGAGAGACGGCCTGGCTTCGGCAGCGAATAAGCCTGGCCGTCATTCGTGGCAACGCCACCTCCATTGTGTTGTAATATTGTGAATATGTGTACGCGTTGGTAAATATATTTGTTTGGAGGGAAGAAAAAAAAACACACACACACACACAACACAAAAATCATGAAGGACCAGTGGGTAAAACACCTGGAGAGAGAAAAAGTTTTGTCAAGTGTACAATACGGATTTAGACAGTCAAGATCATGTGTGTCGAGTCTTTTATTCTTTTACAACAAAATTATTGATGCTGTACAGGAGAGATACAAGTGGGTGGACTGCATATACTTAGACTTGTGCAAAGCTTTCGTCAAGGTCCCATTCAAGAGGCTTATGTGGAAACTGGAGTATTGTGGAGGAATACAATGACCACTATTGAAATGGATGGATCATTACTTGACCGATAGAAAAATGAGTACAACTGTGAGGGGAGCGGCTTCTTCGTGGAAGCGGCTGAAAAGTGGGGTGCCACAAGGCTCTGTGCTCGGACCAATAATGTTTCTGATATATATCAATGATATAACAAACGATCTGGACAGCACCGCTCACCTTTTTGCCGACAATGCCAAATTGATGAGAGTCATAACGAGTACGAGAGACTGTGAACAATTGCAATGTGACATCGACAAGATTCAAGAATGGTGTCAAAAATGGTTAATGAGCCTCAACGAAACAAAGTGTCATGTCATGAAATTTGGCAAAAGCGGGAAGAGACCATATGTGGACTATGCACTGGGATGCGTCACGCTGCGAGAGGTGGACAAGGAACGAGATCTTGGTGTGATTATCCAGAATGATCTGTCACCGCAGGCGCACATTGATGACCTTTTCGCCAAGTCGTATGCACTTATTTCAAAAACGAGAGGAGTATTCAACTACATGGATGAGAATATGTTCAGAAAAATCATTATAGCTCTAATTAGGTCAAAAATCGAATACGCAGCTGTAGTTTGGTCTCCACACGAAGTGAGACATATAAAGAAAATAGCAAAGATTCAAAGACTAGCCACAAAATTGGTACCAAACTTGAAAAACATGTCTTACGAGGACAGATTGAGGAAAATTGAATTACCCAGGCTTGATGAGAGGAGAGAAAGAGGTGATTTAATAAACATATATAGATGCATAAATGACACGGTCAACACAGACGACATCGGATTAGTTTTTCAAGGAAATGTGCGTAGAGGACACTAAAAAAACTGAGGAAAACACGTTGTCGAAAAGATGTAAAAAAGTATAGTTTCCCGTTTAGGAGCGTAGATCAGTGGAAACAATTAGACAGCAAAATAGTTGAAGCTAGAAATTTAAGTTCCTTCAAAAATATGCTAGATAAATAATGGCAAAGAGACGGGACAGCACGAGCTTAGCTCATATCCTGTAGAACAACTATGTGAGTACAACTATGTGAGTGCACACACACACACACATACACACACACACACATACACTAGCACATACACACACACACACCTCCATTGGAATGTAGTATTGTGAATACAGGGTGACCCAAAAAACGGGCCCCGTGTACACTTAAATATGAGGCGGGCTGAGGGAAAATATTTTATCAAAATAAAAATTCATTAAACAAAGACTTGGACATTTCACTGCCTTGTTGTCCTAGTTTAGTGTGTATGTGTGCGTGTGTGCTTGTGATTGATGTTTGATTGATGTTTTGTGGACAGCACCGGGATACCAAGGTGAGAATCTGGTCTAACAAATTCATAGCAACAGCAACAACAAAATAGCGCCATCATATTGTCACTATATCGTACAATTACCAACCACCTATGATTATTTCACTACCTTGTTGTCCTAGTGCACCACTGTATTGGCCAACTTTCATTATCATATTGTATTAGGTATGTACTAACAACGTGTTCATTCTTCGTTACCGAATTTTCAGGTCAAAAAGGTATGGTTGAGCTATGCTTACTCTAATGTATGCATTATTTTTGTATACTAAATACTAACAATTTGATGCATGATTAATTTTTTCATTTGGCTGGTTGTGGACACTGAATATCATTGCCTCATGTTTTCACTTCAACAAAATCTATTATGAATATAGAAAAATGCTTGCTTATCATTAAAATAATTTAGTCAGGCGGATCATGAAGGGTGTGAACGGTATAAGTTGCATAACTGCTATCCCCCAAGCATCTTGATCTTCAGCAAACACAGAGAAAGAACAGCGACAACATTGGGAAAACACAGGAAATGGAACAAGATGAAACCGACCTAAATTGCTTTCAATCATCCACAACATATCAGCCCAGAATACACAGCAGATACTTTGCAACAAAATGAACCAATGCATTAATCAGCGTCAATCGAATTTCGCTTTCCGTTGTATAGTTTATAACGTTCAAATATTCAAATTACTCACTAAAATCGCTTTACAGACTACTGGGGTTTCAGTACGACTACGGTTGGGACTGTCGCTTTCAATCTTTTCCGCCGACAACCTAAACTTATGCACCTTTCCCTTACGACACACTCCATCACCTAGCATAATTGCGAAGCCAGTACGCCAGACAACACTCACACCCACACACAAAGGGCGTGTTTCATTATCACTACCGTAAGTGCTGAAGGAAGTTGATGGAAGTGAACGGATAATGAAACACTTAGTGAAGTGCTACATCAATGACGCTTGTTTGACTATTCTGAAAAGCTGAGTGCGAATAAACCCACAAACTTTCTGGTCCAAATAATTTGTTTTGCTTCATTTTCATCATTTGCATTTGCTTTCTGTTGATTTGCTGAATTTTAGTTCATGGATCCATTAATTCCATATGGAGCTGCGCAAATCTCAGCATTGTCGGATTTACACAAATACCACACAAACCGTCCGCTATGGCGAACAAAATGCTCACAGAAAATATATTCTATATTATATAGTCCTCAACAAATATATTCTATTCCTATATTCAATGCCAAAACAAGCAGCACACGGGAAAGGGAATGTCGCTAAAGCGCAATTATTGCCTAATGCCTTCTGCTTCAAGCCTTCCGAGTGAAGCGCAGTGAAGTACTTCACTCCACCTTCAGCATTGATAATGTAACACTGTGAAGCGCTTCCTAGCGCTTCCTAGCGCTTCAGCATTGATAATGAAACACGCCCAAAGTAATACAGAGCCGTAGCAGCCGCCCCCCGTGCCCCCCGGCCGGAGGGGGGCGAGTGTTGGGGGGCCCCCTTGCGAGAGTGTGTGTTCGAGTGTCTCGGTTAAATTGGTTGAATTTGAATGGCATGAATTTGTGTTCTGAATATAGGTTACATTTTTTGCTTTTCAATTTGTATTAATTAAATTTTATGGATTTAATATGAATTTTGTTGTATGAATTGCTCCGCACGACGGGCGGGCTTAAAAAAGTGTTTCCATTTTTTAGTTCACTTTTTCAAATGGTTCATTTAGAAAAAGGTAATTTTTTTTAATAAAAATGCTCCGCGGGCAGCAACTATAGAAAATAGAATGTTGAATTTCCCCTGTAGAATTAATCCATACACAAAACCAATGGATTTGACTTGAAGATCCAGAACGGATCGTGTTCGAGCTCTGAATTATTCAGCACGACGGGCGGGTGTAAAAATTACTCAGGCGGACTGAGGGTATGTACTGAATATTTTGTCGAAATATAAATCATTAAACTTATAATTTTCAATTGATTAATATTTTTATGAGTGTACCCTATTTCATTTTAAATTTTCTATATTTTTTATGAATTGAATATGAATTTCATGTTATGAATTGCTCCGCACAACGGGCGGGTTTTAATGCTAGTACATCTATAATAATAAAAACGTTATTCTGTGTGTGTTTGCACAAACGAGTTTTTCGCATTTTGGGGGATTTTATGCCATTATATTAATATATTAACATTATAACCATTATTATATAATTATTACGACGAATAAACCTAACCTAACCTAACCTAACATTATATTAATATATAATATATTAATATATTGTATATTAATGCCATTATATATAATATATTTGTATTTTACTTTTTTGCGCCTTGCCTGATGACATTCCGTTTTGCCAATTATATTCTCAATTGTATCGTGATCGAGCCTTTCGGTGCGCTATAACAAATACACTATAACAAATACTAAAATTAGATTAGACATTTGACATAAATTATAGAATAACAGGCTACGTAATAAACCGCACATATCATACTCCAAAAAGTATATAAAGAATATATTAAATCAAACAAACGTAATAAATAATATGTACTTAATTTAGTTTTACACCTCGTGTGATATGCCTCTGCGCGCACAGACTTACTTACAAAACAACTATTTTACATGTATTTCCGAGAAAAAAGTTATGATAACAATATAATACGCATTTTATAAATAAACGTGAAATACTGCACTAACCGCAATTCCATACTAGCATTAATTCCAATAGCAATAATAACAATAAATAATACTTATTATTATAATAGAAATAACAGCATTAAACCGACGCACTGTAGTCTTCTTGTAATGTGTGCAATGCGCATACTTTTCCTGTCAGTCCTGATACTAAGATCCGTATGGACCCGGGTCCGAGAATCGGAACCGTGTGGACTCGGAACCTTGTGGACCCGGGTCCAGAACCGGTGCCGAGTCTTGGACCCGGTTCCAATACCCACGTAGTAGAATCGTCAGAACCGGTTCCGGTATACAGTGATATATGATAACTTATCATTGATAAGTGATTAGAGGTGTGAACACAGATAATACAAGAAGCAACAAACTGGCATGCTCGTGCTGCTCGTGCTGTATATATATATATATATATATATATATATATATATATATATATATACTAGCATTAAAACCCGCCCGTTGTGCGGAACAATTAATAAAAATATTGCAAATTAAAAATAAATAAGGCAAACTCATGAAAACCTTAATCAATTAAAAGGTCTAAATTTCATTATTTTTAATTTTATTTTGACAAAATATTTTCACTCAACCCGCCTCATATTAAAACCCGCCCGACGTGAGGAAAAATTCAGAACTCGAACACCATCCGTTCTGGTTCTTGAAGTCAAATCCATTAGTTTTGTATATGAATTCATTCTATACGGTGAAATTGAACGTTTTATTGCTGCCCGCGGGACATTTTTATTTCATAAAAATGAGCCATCGCTTCGTTTGCGTTTGAAGCCCCTGATCATTGAGCCAGCGAACCATAAACCAGCGCAATTATGTCACCTCATATTCAAGCATACATACACAGACAGACAGATAATTTCTTCTTTATGTATATATATAGCATTAAAACCCGCTCGTTGTGCGGAGCAATTCATAACATGAAATTCATATTCAATTCATAAAAAAATATGGAAAAATAAAAATGAAATAGGGTACACTCATAAAAATATTAATCAATTGAAAATTATAAGTTTAATTATTTTTATTTCGACAAAATATTCCCCCTCAGTCCGCCTGAGTCATTTTTAAACCCGCCCGTCGTGCTGAATAATTCAGAACTCGAACACGATCCGTTCTGGATCTTGAAGTCAAATCCATTGGTTTTGTGCATGGATTAATTCTACAGGGTAAATTTAACGTTCTATGGTCTAGTTGCTGCCCGCGGAGCATTTTTATTTTTAAAAAATACCTTTTTTAAATGAACCATTTGAAAAAATTAACTAAAAAATGGAAACACTTTATTTATACCCGCCCGTCATGCGGAACAATTCATACAATACAATTCATATTTGAAGTCAAATCCATTGGTTTTGTGTATGGATTAATTCTACAGGGGAAATTGAACGTTCTATTGTCTATAGTTGCTGCCCGCGGAACATTTTTATTTATATAAAAAAATTACCTTTTTTAAATGAACCATTTGAAAAAATGATCTAAAAACACTTTTTTAAACCCACCCGTCGTGCGGAACAATTCATACAATAAAATTCATATCAAATCCAGAAAATATAATGAATACAAATTGAAAACCAAAAAATGTAACCTATAAATATCTTAACCAATAGAAAAGTCTAAATGTGAATATTTTTGTTCTTATTTTGACAAATATTATTCCTCAACCCGCCTGATATATAAATCTGCCCGTCGTGTGGTATAATTCAGAACACAAACACGAAACAAACAATGAAAGTTGATGAAATCTTTTCATCAGAATATTTCCAAACTATATTTATTACTTAACATCATTCCCCATTATCATTTGCTCAAGTACTATTTCACTTTTACCGCTATAATATTTATTGTTAAAATTTATATATTTTCCTCTATCATTAAAACCCAATATAACCTGAGTCAAACCTACCCAACCCAACCCAACCATACAATATTGACCGCTCTCAGCCTAGTCTGAGCTGATTCAACTTATTAGTTTGTGATCACAAAATATACTGATGCGATCATAATTTGTAATCAGAAGACTGAGATTATCTACCCCAGGGGTCCCAAACACGCGGCCCACCAATACTTTTCTCTCAACCCGCCAATATAGTATCGGGACCAAACTGTAATGCAGCTAAATTCACATTTCTTGCATAATGCGATATAATTATACACCATTATCATATTATCTCATAATTCCCGGTTAATGCTTCCACTAATGCATCATATTCATACCGTTGTTATTTTTTGGATTACACCGATATTACAGCCCTTGATATTACAGACGATATTATATTATGCAATCTATATTCTGCTACGTATTATTCCTAATACATATATCATCAGATCGCAAAATATATTTAAATGTTCACATCATTCTCCAAAATCATTTGCTTAAGAGCTATTCTACTTCTATCGCTAGAATATTTACTGCTAGCAAAATATCATATACCTCGCTATCAGTTAAACCCACTCTTTATAGATACATTTAATTCGCCCGTCGTGCGGAACAGTTCATAAAATATAATTAATATTCAATTCATAAAAAAATTAGTGCAAATTGAAAAAGAAAAACAAACCCACAGGAAAGTTTTAGCTAATATAAAAGTCTAAATGTAAAATTTATGTTTCAAATTAGAAAACATGTTTTTCCACAACCCGCCTCATATTTAAAGCTGCCCGTCGTGCGGAATAATTCAGAACTCAAACACGAAACAAACACAAAGAAAATTGATGAAAAACGACCAATAGAAAAGTCAAACTTGTAAATTCTTGTTTTAATTATTGACGATGTTTTTCCCTCAACACTACTCAAATTCACGCCCGTCCTTCGTGTGTAGTAATCCAGAGGTGTAACACTATCAAAACAATGAAACATCTCTATAATTCCAGATTAATGCTTCCTCTAAAACAGCATATGCATATACTTGGCATTGCATTGTTGCAACCCCCCCGGGTCTGGCGAACGACACAATGGGGGACGACAACACAATATATATTCACAAGAGATCACACTTCAGAGGCGGTTCTTACGGTGGCGAAACAAAACACGTGCAATGGTAAACAACAGAGCGATCCAGCAACCGGGTGAGTTCTGTGGACTAGGGCTGGGCAGGAACCGTGAAAATTGATACTCACGGTTCCGGATCCGTAGGGCAGTGGAACCGTTGGAACCGGTTCCGGAACCGGTTCCGCTTGGATGAAAAAATATATTTTCTGTGCGCATGTTTAGAGATCACCCAAAGGGAAAAGACACAAAAGAGAGTTGGCATAGATGAGCGTGTGACTGGGAAAATAACAAATGTTTATATAAATTCAAAATTGTATTCAAAGTCAAAGTTCTATCAGTTTCATTATAGTGGGTATTCTCACAAAATTAAATTCAACATTTCATAAATTTCATTTTTGTGGGGGATCCTCCTTTTGTTTTTTTGGGTGAGTGAGCGATATAACTCTTGACTACGGCCCTGTAATTTGAAGAAAAGCTTTAATATTCAATGAAGACATGTACAAGGCATTAACATCTCTATATTCAACAACAGAAAAATGCATACAATGCTGACACAATAATGTGGCTAATGCTGCAAAAATGTGCTAAATAGTCAATGTACTTTCCAATATAAACAATGTTTGCGTATCACCTGTTACATAATATCTCAAACAAACAATAATTTGATTTCGGCTATTGCCCGAAAATGTTCGCTTATTCCGTAACGCACACGTTCACACACACATACACAAAACGCGTATATATTACACATTTTTATTCAAAAAGAGAATCATATTTATGTTTTCTTCTTTGAGACTGTTCCGTCTGTGTGATATCCATTCATCGGCTTTTGAAAATAAACGTTCAGATGGAACGGAAGATGCCGGTGTGCACAAATATTTTGTCCCACTTCATGTAGTCGAGGCAGTAACAACGCTCGGTCCCTCCACCATGATAATGGATTCACTTCTCGGGAGACGTGAAATGGAAAATATGAAAAATATGAATTTGAATAGTTCTATATCGAGGCATATTGGCAATTTCACAACAATTCCATATTAGCGATATAATGGGCGTTCTCGGGTAAAAAAAGTTACATTTGGGAAGAAGTATGTTAGTTATTCGTATGACTAAATGCTTAAATGATAAAGTATACGCCGAGTACAATAAAAGAGTGATTTTCCCCTTAACGACCTCATTGAGTGATAATCATTAGATTCAGTGATGAATATTGTCAACATTTTCGTAATAATCGCAAGGTTACTAAGGCCCTCTGCTACGCTACTAATGTTGGAGCACTAAGAATAAATTGAAACTAAAAAATAAGAGGGAAATTGATAATAATGCCATTTTAATAAGTAGAAACAATTTCTAATATTAAACATTTATGCATGATAATGTATAGAAATAAAGCAAAATCAAATTTCACTCACCACTCAAGTGTACACGGTGGACCTCACTAGATTCAACTAAACAGCTCAAACACTAGTTGAAATGTTGGCGCTGGCAGTTTGACTGACAAATTATTTGTCCTTAGCCGCGTACAACCAAGGCAGCCTGCTGATTTCAGTCATAACAGATTCTGAGTGAAAACACGGTTTTCACACAAATATGACAGGATTCATCAATGTCCACACAATCTGACTTCCTTCCAGGATTTTCACGAACATTTCGTTCGATACAAACAAACTTAGCAGGCATCTTTCTCGCCTGGTTCACACCTGTATGGGTTTTCACATTCTTTGTGGGCGACACGTCAAATGTGATCGATGTGCCGTGATCACAGCTTTGGTCATGTATGCTTGTGTGTCTTAGAATGTGTGGATTCTTTACTTTTCCAAAAGTTTAACTAGTACCAAGTTGCGGTAGATACATATTTTCATGCTGATTCCGAAAATGTATATTTTATTGGATTCAATGAGAAAACCTTTTCCGGAAGTAAAGTTGAAACATTCATTTTGTCGTAAAATTGTGATCGTGTAACGTTTAATTGGCTGCCTTTGATTTTAAAATTAGTGTTGTTTGTTTGCTTGTTTGATTGTTGTGTGCCTGTTTGTAGTGTGTGCCTACACCGCCAGAGGGCGCGAGGGTACTAGGCGTGGGTGACGCTAACGGCCGTCAGCCAGTGTGTGTACAGCAGTGGTGGTGTGTGTGTCGTGGCCTTGTATCATTCTATTGTTGTTGTATTGTTATTGTTATTGTTGTGTTGAGTGCTATAATATATCGTACATGGCGCAGCCGCTGCGAGACGAACAACAGCAGAAGCTGGACCAGCTCACAGAGTTGGTGACTCAGCTCGCTCGCCAGCAGCTTGTAATGGCAGCCCCCGCCAGCTCGCCTGCAGTCGCCCCACACACCATGGCTCATTGTCAGCCACCAGCCCGTCTGGCCTACGCCGCATCGGCAGCCGACTTCACCTCCTGGAAGGAGCGCGTGCTGGCGTACACCACACTGTCAGGCAGTGATAGCCTGAGCCCTGCCCAGCAGCAAGCGCTGCTCACGACACTGCTGGACGACGAGTGGTGCCGCGTCATCCGCCACTCACTGACGCTGCCGGCGACGGTTGATTTGCCCGCCTGTATCCGCCTATTGGAGGAGCATCAGCAGTCGCGGCAGAATGTGCTTGTGGAACGCCGGCGATTTTTCACCCGCCGTCAGCGGGACGGCGAGAATGTGGGCGAATTTCTGCGCTCTCTGCGAGAAATTGCCGCCAGCTGCGATTTTTGCCCTGCCTGCCGCGACGAGCGTCTTCGCGATCAGTTAGTGATGGGGACAGCCGACTCTGCTGCCCTGCACCAACTCCTGCAGGTCGCACACAAAGACCTGACGCTGAAAAAGGCAACGCAGGTATGTCAAACGGCTGAGTCGGCCCGCCAGGACGCTGCAGCCATGCGGAACACCGGACCCGATGTGGCTGATTCTTCTGCTCCCCGCGCAGAGGTCGCCGCTGTAAGCCATCTGCAACCGCGCATGTGCAACGCGCATGCGCACAGCAATGACTCCGTCCCGTGTGTCCGCTGTGGTGGGCACCACCAGACAGTACCGTGCCGCGCTGCGGAGAGCATGTGTCGTCGCTGTGGAAAACGCGGGCATTACTCGCGCGTCTGTCGCTCATCGCAGCTCGGTACCCGCCGTCGTAGAGATAATTTTCTCCGCGACGTCGCCGATGTTGCCGATGAAGTTGATGATGAGAACACACTAGATATGTGCCCGTATATCGGTGATGTAGTTGATGGCCAAAAACACACGCGCTTAACCGCCGTTCACATTGCCGTTTCCGCAGAGGGCCGCGCGCCGCGCGAGATCAAGTGGCGATGCGACTCTGGCGCCGATGTGTCTGTAATTGACGCTGGGGTTGCGAAGCAGCTCGGAGTGGCCGCCAGTAGCTTGCGCCCACCGTCGTCGCGCCTGCGTGTTGCCAACGGTCAGTTGCTGCTGTGTCTGGGCACGTGCGAGGCAGTCTTGCGACTCGGTGATGCATCCTGCCGCTCCACTCTGTACGTGGTGCCGTCAGTGCGCTGTGCTCTGCTCTGCTGGCGAGACGCAGTGGAGCTGCGTCTACTGCACCGGGCGTTCCCTCGGCAGATGTCTCGCGAACAGCACCTGCAGCAGGTGGCCGCTGGACCAGCAGCCGTTCAACAATGCCCGCGCTGGACCAACACAACTCAGCCAACAGCGGCGGACCGTCGTGCGCACAGCGAGCAGCTTATAGCGGCCTTCAGCTGCAGCTGGAGCTGCTTCAGCAGCAGGGCGTAATCGAGCCGGTCTCCCACCCGACAGATTGGTGCTCACCCATCGTCGTTGTCGGCAAGCGCAAGGCAGACGGCACGCCAAACGGCTGTCGGCTCACGGTGGACTTCACACGCCTCAACCGCTTCGTTCGCCGGCCTACACATCCGGTTCGCTCGCCTGTGGAGGCTGTCAGCAGTATGGGCCTCGGCAATCGGTGGTTCACCCAGGTGGACGCATTACAAGGGTACTTTCAGGTGCCCTTGCGGCGCGAGCACCGAGACCTCACCACCTTCATCACCCCGTGGGGCCGATTCAGGTTCTGTCGCGCGCCTATGGGCCTGGTCTCCAGCGGCGACGAGTTCAACCGACGCGGCGACGTCGCCTTGTCTGGCCTACCCGACTCCTGCAAGATCGTGGACGACGTGCTGGTGTATACCGCCAGCTACGACGAGCATCTGCAGCGAGTCTGGCAGCTGCTACAACGCTTCGACGACGCCGGCGTTACGTTGAACCTGCAAAAATTTATGTTCGCCGCCACTTCCGCCAATTTCTGTGGATTCCACATCAACGCCTCTGGATTCACCGTCGACCACAAGAAAATTCGAGCCCTCGCAGAATTTCCCGCACCGACGGACCTTACATCCCTGCGGTCCTTTCTCGGTTTGGCGAACCAGTTCGGTGACTTCTCGGACTCCATCGCCTCCGCTGCTGAGCCCCTGCGCCAGCTGCTTCGCAAAGGCGTTGAGTGGCAGTGGACAACACAGCACGATGCGGCTTTCACGGCGGTCAAGCGCGCGTTGGCCAGCCCTCCTGTGCTTGGTCACTTCGACCCAACGCGGCCCACAATGCTGGAGACGGATGCAGCACGTGAGAAAGGTCTCGGATTCGTTCTTCGCCAGCGGGATGATCAAGGCCGTTGGCAGCTGATCCAGTGTGGGTCGCGATTTGTGTCCGACACCGAAAGCAGGTATGCTGTGTGTGAGCTGGAGATGCTGGCAGTTGTGTGGGCATGTCAGAAATGCCATCAGTATCTGGCTGGCCTCCCCACGTTCAGTGTGGTCACCGATCACAAGCCTCTCGTTCCGATACTGAACGAGAAGGCACTCGGAGACATCTCCAACCCGCGCCTGCAACGTATGCGACAGCGTCTGCTGCACTTGACTTTTGTCGCTAGCTGGAGACCGGGTGCAAAGCACAACATCGCCGACGCTCTGTCGCGCGCACCTTCCCAGCCTGCTGATGCTGACGCTGACGTTGACGAGTGCTCGTCTGGATTCTTCGTCCAGACGCTGGACGCGTTCACAGACGCAGACGACCTGGGTCATCGCACGTCACCGATTGACACCACCCTGGAGGCGGTGCGAGCTGCATCTCTGGCCGACGATGAGTGTCGCCAATTGATGACGTACGTGCTGGGCGGTTTCCCTCAGCACAAACATCTGCTGCCCGCCAGTCTCCACCCATTCTGGGGCGTGCGCGACCAGCTCACTGCGGACCATGGGCTGATCCTGGTCGGCTGCCGCCTGCTTGTGCCCAGGTGTTTGCGGAAGGACACCCTCCGTCGGCTCCACGACGGTCACCAGGGGCAGGCCAGGACTGTGCAACGCGCACGGCAAACTGTCTTCTGGCCGGGCCTGAACAACGAAATCGCCACTGCCGTAGCATCGTGCCGAAAATGTCTGCAGTACAAAGACAGCCAGCAAAAAGAGCCATACCTGACGGAACCGCACCCGACACGTCCTTTCGAATCGGTGTCCGCGGATTTTTTCCAACACGCAGGGAAGACCTACCTCGTGTACGCGGACCGGTTCTCCAACTGGCCACTGGTGTTCGACTGTGGCCGTGACACCTCGGCTCATCAGCTGGTGAAGCTGCTACGACATGTGTTCGCCATGACGGGGGTTCCGACCATACTGTCGTCAGACGGCGGTCCACAGTTCACGGCGCGCCACACGGCCGAATTTCTGCGACTTTGGCACATACGCCATCGTGTCTCCAGTCCGCACTTCCCGTCTTCTAATGGGCACGCTGAGTCCGCCGTGAAGCGGGTGAAGCGGCTCATTCAGAAGGCGGCGCACGACGGGAACATCGACACAGACGCCTTTGTCGCCGGTCTGTTGGAGCTGTGCAACGCGCCGGGTGCCGATGGTCGCTCCCCCGCGCAGCTTTTGTACGGCCGCCCCGTGTCGTCCGCCGTTCCCGCGCATCCACGCTCGTTTCTGCCGGAGTGGCAGCCGCCCACCGCTGAGTGCGACCGGCGAGCGGCGAGCTTGCGCAACAAGCGGGTCGCCCAATACAACCGGTCGGCTAAGGTGTTGCCGCCGTTGCTGCCCGGCACTACGGTGGCTCTCCAGGACCCGACATCCGGTCGCTGGGACCGGACTGGCGTGGTCGCCATGACTGGCCGTCGCCGCCAGTACGCTGTGCGCCTGCCTCACGGCGGTCTCTACTGGCGCAACCGTAGACACCTGCGACCAGCAGCCAACACACCCTCGCCCGTGGTACAGCCGCCGCTCGAAGTGCAGCCGCCGCCATCTGTTGGCACGGCGCCGCTACCGTCGCAGGAGACCAGAAGCAGACCCGCATCACCGCCGCCGCCGCCGGGGGAGAATGTGGGCGGTACATCGGAGGCCTCACGAACCCCGCAATTCCGCCGGAGCGCCCGAACACGCAGACCACCGTCGCATCTGAGCGATTACGTCTGCAGAGCCGACAGCGCCCCCTCCACCACTTGAAGGGGAGATGTAGTGTGTGCCTACACCGCCAGAGGGCGCGAGGGTACTAGGCGTGGGTGACGCTAACGGCCGTCAGCCAGTGTGTGTACAGCAGTGGTGGTGTGTGTGTCGTGGCCTTGTATCATTCTATTGTTGTTGTATTGTTATTGTTATTGTTGTGTTGAGTGCTATAATATATCGTACACAATAATGTGGCTAATGCTGCAAAAATGTGCTAAATAGTCAATGTACTTTCCAATATAAACAATGTTTGCGTATCACCTGTTACATAATATCTCAAACAAACAATAATTTGATTTCGGCTATTGCCCGAAAATGTTCGCTTATTCCGTAACGCACACGTTCACACACACATACACAAAACGCGTATATATTACACATTTTTATTCAAAAAGAGAATCATATTTATGTTTTCTTCTTTGAGACTGTTCCGTCTGTGTGATATCCATTCATCGGCTTTTGAAAATAAACGTTCAGATGGAACGGAAGATGCCGGTGTGCACAAATATTTTGTCCCACTTCATGTAGTCGAGGCAGTAACAACGCTCGGTCCCTCCACCATGATAATGGATTCACTTCTCGGGAGACGTGAAATGGAAAATATGAAAAATATGAATTTGAATAGTTCTATATCGAGGCATATTGGCAATTTCACAACAATTCCATATTAGCGATATAATGGGCGTTCTCGGGTAAAAAAAGTTACATTTGGGAAGAAGTATGTTAGTTATTCGTATGACTAAATGCTTAAATGATAAAGTATACGCCGAGTACAATAAAAGAGTGATTTTCCCCTTAACGACCTCATTGAGTGATAATCATTAGATTCAGTGATGAATATTGTCAACATTTTCGTAATAATCGCAAGGTTACTAAGGCCCTCTGCTACGCTACTAATGTTGGAGCACTAAGAATAAATTGAAACTAAAAAATAAGAGGGAAATTGATAATAATGCCATTTTAATAAGTAGAAACAATTTCTAATATTAAACATTTATGCATGATAATGTATAGAAATAAAGCAAAATCAAATTTCACTCACCACTCAAGTGTACACGGTGGACCTCACTAGATTCAACTAAACAGCTCAAACACTAGTTGAAATGTTGGCGCTGGCAGTTTGACTGACAAATTATTTGTCCTTAGCCGCGTACAACCAAGGCAGCCTGCTGATTTCAGTCATAACAGATTCTGAGTGAAAACACGGTTTTCACACAAATATGACAGGATTCATCAATGTCCACACAATCTGACTTCCTTCCAGGATTTTCACGAACATTTCGTTCGATACAAACAAACTTAGCAGGCATCTTTCTCGCCTGGTTCACACCTGTATGGGTTTTCACATTCTTTGTGGGCGACACGTCAAATGTGATCGATGTGCCGTGATCACAGCTTTGGTCATGTATGCTTGTGTGTCTTAGAATGTGTGGATTCTTTACTTTTCCAAAAGTTTAACTAGTACCAAGTTGCGGTAGATACATATTTTCATGCTGATTCCGAAAATGTATATTTTATTGGATTCAATGAGAAAACCTTTTCCGGAAGTAAAGTTGAAACATTCATTTTGTCGTAAAATTGTGATCGTGTAACGTTTAATTGGCTGCCTTTGATTTTAAAATTAGTGTTGTTTGTTTGCTTGTTTGATTGTTGAATTGTAATTGAAGTCACCATGGAAAGGATGCAGTTTTCACGCAAATTTAGAAAAATGTTGTATCAACATTCATGCGATACTTTTTCGCTCAAATTAGCTGAAAATTCGGTTATTTAATCAAATTCCGGTAATCATACGCCAAAAATAATATATTAATAATATATTTAATAAAATGAGCGTAATAAATAATATGTATTAAATTTAGTATTATACCTCGTGTAATATGACACTGCGCGCACAGACTTACTTGCAAATAATGTACATGTATTTCAGAAAAAAGAAGACAATATAATACGCATATATAAATACACGTGAAAAACTGCATTCACCGCAATTTCATATTAGCGTTAATTCTAAAACGCACCGTAGGGTTCATGTAGTGTGTGCGCAAGGCGCATACATTTTCCTGTCAGTCCTGATACTAAGATCCGTGTGGAACCGGGTCCGAGAATCGGAACCGTGTGGACTCGGATCCGTGTGGACCCGGGTCCGAGAATCGGAACCGTGTGGACTAGGATCCGTGTGGACCCGGGTCCGAGAATCGGAACCGTGTGGACTCGGATCCGTGTGGACCCGGGTCCAAGAATCGGAACCGTGTGGACTCGGATCCGTGTGGACTCGGATCCGAGAATCGGAACCGTGTGGACTCGGATCCGTGTGGACCCGGTTCCAGAACCGGTTCCGAGTCTCGGACCCGGTTCCAATACCCACGTAGCAGAACCGTCAGAACCGGTTCCGGAACCGGTTCCTGCCCAGCCCTACTGTGGACTGGTTGTGGAAGAGTGTGTGTGACGGTGTTTTATACGTCGCTGGCGTGTGTGGTTGAGAATGTGTGTGTATGTGCGTATGTTGTCGCCTGGTGTTCTGGGTCACATATGGTCTGGGCGCACGGCTGTGGACCACATGTTGCCCTCGATGGCTGAAGAGGGTTGGTGCGCACTGACTGGTGTTTGTACGTGGTGTATGTCTGTGTGCAGGGGACATACACCTCCGGGACGCGACACTGTACCGGGTTGGTGCGCGTTGGCTGGTGTTTGTACGTGGTGTATGTCTGTGTGCAGGGGACATACACCTCCGGGACGCGTACCGCTGAAGCGCTGGTAGAGTGTGTGTTTGTGGTGTATGGGCAAATGTTTTTGGCCTACATTTGCACAGGCGCCACAGCATGATATTACAACCCGTATCTTTATGCAACTTAAGCTTATGCAACTTGAAATTAAACCAATTGAATTACACAGTAAAATTCAGTAGCTTACTTTGTTCCAAGTAGCATTTTACCCGCCCGTCTTGCGGAACATTTGATATGTAAATATTGAGGACAATAAAGACTTTCTATTCAGTATAGTGTAGCATTAATTAAACTGTACGCAAAAAACCACACCATCCATGCTTGGAGATAATATGATGCATTCTTAATTGTGATTGGGCTTCAGTGAAATTTAATCGGTGTATATTCCTGTGTAATCGCAAGTGCGCATAACAGCTGTCAAATTGGCAATATGTCCTTTTGAATTTACACCGCCGTAACTTCCTTCAGATACCCTTTGAAAAATTACAAATTATACCGTATTGTAGAAAAAGAGATTTCTAGCACGATGATATAATTTATTTTTATGTATAACAAATAGTTACTGGGAAATAGTAGAAAAATAAATTAATTTTAGTCGCCCGGTGTTCAAGTGTAATTTTGGATGTACTTGAGAATTTTGCCAATTTTACACGTTTTTTGTACCATTTGTGGGTATAAATTATAGCTTATATTGTAGAACACAAAATTCTCTACACAGTAGTATATTCCTGTGTAATCGCAAGTGCGTAAATTGTGATTGGACTTCAGTGAAATTAAATCAGTGTATATTCATGTGTAATCGCAAGTGCGCATAATAGCTGTCAAATTGGCAAAATGACATTTTGACTTTACATCGCCGTAACTTCCTTTAGATACACTTTGGAAAATTAAAAATTATACCGTATTGTAGAAAACCAGATTTCCAGCACGATGGTATAATATATTTTTACGTATAACAAATAGTTACTGAGAAATAGTAGAAAAATGAATTAATTTTAGTCGCACGGTGTTCAAGTGTAATTTTGGATGTATTTGAGAATTTTGCCAATTTTACACGTTTTTTGTATCATTTGTGGGTATAAATTATAGCTTATCTTGTAGAACACAAAACTTTCTACACAGTAGTATATTCCTGTGTAATCGCAAGTGCGCATAATAGCTGTCAAATTGGCAACATGACATTTTGACTTTACACCGCCGTAACTTCCTTCAGATACACTTTGGAAAATTAAAAATTATACCGTATTGTAGAAAACAAAATTTCGAGCACGATGGCATAATTTTTTGTAATGTGTGACAAATAGTTTTTGAGAAATAGGTAGAAAAATGAATTAATTTTAGTCACCCGGTGTTCAAGTGTAATTTTGGATGTATTTGAGAATTTTGCCAATTTTACACGTTTTTTGTATCATTTGTGGGTATATATTATAACTTTTCTTGTAGAACACAAAATTATTTACACAATAGTATAATTTTTATAGCTGTACCATTGCTGGTTTATGAGGAATAGATAGCGGAATATTTACCAAAATATTCACGGTTTCCAGTGCTAATTTTGCCTTTTTGACTTTGTCATTTTGACTTCACACCGCCGTAACTTTTTTTAATACACTTTGGAAAATTAAAAATTATACCGTGTTGTAGGAAACAAAATTCCCAGCATGATGGTAATATTTATTTAGATGTGTCAAAATTAGTTGTTGAGAAAGAGAGAAAAAAGTACAGAAAATCGGACGCGTCGAGCTTAAATATAATTTTTATTGTAGACTGAAATTTTGTCATTTTTACATAATTTATATTTAATTTTTGGATATGAATTATAACCTACCGAGTAGAACAGAATATTTTCTACGCAGTGGTATAATTTGTTTGGCTGTATCATTTCTGGTTTATGAGGAGTGGATGCAGGAATATTGACCAAAATTTTCGCTTTTTTCAGGGTTTATTTTGTCTTTTCACCGCGATAACTTGTTTTGGTTTTATTTTTAAAATTTTAAATTTATTCTATCGTGTAGACAAGAAAATTTCCAACGTAATGGTATAAATTGTTGGCGGGTACACTTAATGGTTACCGAGTAGCAGCTTACTGAAAATGGACCAAGGAGGGTGGGACAGACAAATAGACACACAGACAGACAGACAGAGGATCTCTTTTATATATATAGATATACTAGCATTAAAACCCGCCCGTTGTGCGGAGGAATTCATAAAATGGAATTAATATTCATAATAATTCATATTCATAAAAATATGAAAAAGAAAATGAAAACTCATCAGTGTATCATCTCATCTTACTCAATAGAAAAGTCCAAGTGTGAATATTTTTATTTTTATTTTGACATAATATTTTCCCTCAACCCGCCTCATATATAAACCAACCCATTGTGCGGAATAATTCAGAACACAAACACGTAACAAACAATGAAAATCCTAGCATGTAAACCCGCCCGTCGTGCGAAACAGTTCACACTATTAAATTTGTATTCAATTCATGAGAGAAAAGGAATATGAATTAAAAAAGAATGGAGTAAACGCATACAAAATTCTAAATTTCTTTATTTTCATATTTATTTTCATAAAATAGTTTGCCTAAACCGCCTCATATTTTTACATGCCCGTCGTGCTGAATAATTCAGAACTCAGACACGAAACAATGAAAAATGACAACACTTTTTCATCATAATGTTTCCAAAATATTTTAATAACTTAATATCACCGTCTAGCATTGAAGCCCGCCAGTTGTGCGGAGCAATTCATAAGATGAAATTCATATTTAATTCATAAACATATTGCAAATTAAAAAAGAAAACAGATATACTCATTAAAATCTTACTCAATTGAAAAGTCTAAATTCAATTATATTTTTTGACAACATATATTCCTTCAGCCCGTCTCATATTTAAACCCGCCCAACGTGCTGAACAATTTATAAAATAAAATGCATATTCAATCCATAAAATAAAATGCATATTCAATCCATAAAATAAACTGAATACAAATTAAAAAGCAAAACATTTAACATTTTCCCTCGAACAGCCTCATATTTAAACCCGCCCGTCGTGCGGAACAATTAAGCCCCAACAACAATGGTTCTTTATATATAAACCAACTAAAGACAACTAACTAACTAATATTCAAATGGTTTTTTATTATATAAAATGGTTTTTTATTTAATGGTTCTATATGGTACAATAATTCAGTAGTTTACTTTGTTCCCAGTAGCATTTTACCCGCCCGTCGTGCGGAACAATTAAGCCCCTGATCTATACCATTGAACCCGCGCAATTATGTCACCTCATATTCAAGCATACATACACAGACAGACAGATAATTTCTTCTTTATGTATATACTAGCATTAAAACCCGCCCGTTGTGCGGAACAATTCATAAAAATATTGCAAATTAAAAATAAATAAGGCAAACTCATGAAAACCTTAATCAATTAAAAAGTCTAAATTTCATTATTTTTAATTTTATTTTGACAAAATATTTTCACTCAGCCCGCCTCATATTTAAACCCGCCCGACGTGAGGAATAATTCAGAACTCGAACACCATCCGTTCTGGTTCTTGAAGTCAAATCCATTAGGTTTGTATATGAATTCATTCTACACGGTGAAATTGAACGTTTTATTGCTTCCCGCGGGACATTTTTATTTCATAAAAATGAGCCATCGCTTCGTTTGCGTTTGAAGGCCCTGATAATTGAACCAGCGAACCATGAGCCAGCGCAATTATGTCACCTCATATTCAAGCATACATACACAGACAGACAGATAATTTCTTCTTTATGTATATATATAGCATTAAAACCCGCCAGTTGTGCGGAGCAATTCATAACATGAAATTCATATTCAATTCATAAAAAATATGGAAAAATAAAAAATGAAATAGGGTACACTCATAAAAATATAAATCAATTGAAAATTATAAGTTTAATTATTTTTATTTCGACACAATATTTCCCCTCAGTCCGCCTGAGTCATTTTTAAACCCGCCCGTCGTGCTGAATAATTCAGAACTCGAACACGATCCGTTCTGCATCTTGAAGTCAAATCCATTGGTTTTGTGTATGGATTAATTCTACAGGGTAAATTGAACGTTCTATTGTCTATAGTTGCTGCCCGCGGAACATTTTTATTTTAAAAAAAAAACCTTTTTTTAAATGAACCATTTGAAAAAATGATCTAAAAACACTTTTTTAAACCCACCCGTCGTGCGGAACAATTCATACAATAAAATTCATATCAAATCCATAAAATATAATGAATACAAATTGAAAAGCAAAAAATGTAACCTATAAATATCTTAACCAATAGAAAAGTCTAAATGTGAATATTTTTGTTCTTATTTTGACAAATATTATCCCTCAACCCGCCTGATATATAAATCTGCCCGTCGTGTGGTATAATTCAGAACACAAACACGAAACAAACAATGAAAGATGATGAAATCTTTTCATCAGACTGTTTCCAAACTATATTTATTACTTAACATCATTCCCCAATATCATTTGCTTAAGTACTATTTCACTTTTACCGCTATAATATTTATTGTTAAAATTTATATATTTTCCGCTATCATTAAAACCCAATTTAACCTGAGTCAAACCTACCCAACCCAACCCAACCATTCAATCTTGACCGCTCTCAGCCTAGTCTGAGGTGATTTAACTTATTAGTTTGTGATCACAAAATATACTGATGCGATCATAATTTGTAATCAGAAGACTGAGATTATCTACCCCAGGGGTCCCAAACACGCGGCCCACCAATACTTTTCTCTCAACCCGCCAATATAGTATCGGGACCAAACTGTAAGGTAGCTAAATTCACATTTGTTGCATAATGCGATATAATTTTACACCATTATCATATTATCTCATAATTCCCGGTTAATGCTTCCACTAATGCATCATATTCATACAGTTGTTATTTTTTGGATTACATCGATAATGCAGCCCTTGATATTACAGCCGATATTATATTATGCAATCTATATTCTGCTACGTATTATTCCTAATACATATATCATCAGATCGCAAAATATATTTAAAGGTTCACATCATTCTCCAAAATCATTTGCTTAAGAGCTATTCTACTTTTATCGCTAGAATATTTACTGCTAGCAAAATATCATATACCTCGCTATCATTTAAACCCACTCTTTATAGATACATTTAATTCGCCCGTCGTGCGGAACAGTTCATAAAATATAATTAATATTCAATTCATAAAAAAATTAGTGCAAATTGAAAAAGAAAAACAAACCCACAGGAAAGTTATAGCTAATCTAAAAGTCTAAATGTGAAATTTATGTTTCAATTTAGAAAACATGTTTTTCCACAACACTATCAAAACAATGCAACCTTCTGTCATCTCTATAATTCCAGGTTAATGCTTCCGCTAAAACAGCATAAGTTGGCATTACATGATATTGCAACCCATATCCTTATGCAACTTATGCTTATGCAACTTGAAATTAAACCAATTAAATTACACAGTTAAATTCAGTAGTTTACTTTGTTCCCAATAGCATTTTACCCGCCCGTCGTGCGGAACGTTATTGAGGACAATAAAGCCTTTATATTCAGTAGAGTGTAGCATTAATTAAACTGTACGCAATAAAACCACACCATCCATGCTTGGAGATAATATGATGCATTCTTAATTGTGATTGGGCTTCAGTGAAATTTAATCGGTGTATATTCCTGTGTAATCGCAAGTGCGCATAATAGCTGTCAAATTGGCAATATGTCCTTTTGACTTTACACCGCCGTAACTTCCTTCAGATACCCTTTGGAAAATTACAAATTATACCGTATTGTAGAAGAAAAGGTTTCTAGAACGATGGTATGATTTATTTTTATGTGTAACAAATAGTTACTGAGAAATAGTAGAAAAATGAATTAATTTTAGTCGCCCGGTGTTCAAGTGTAATTTTGGATGTATTTGAGAATTTTGCCAATTTTACACGTTTTTGGATCATTTGTGGGTATAAATTATAGCTTATCTTGTAGAACACAAAATTCTCTACACAGTAGTATATTCCTGTGTAAGCGCAAGTGCGTAAATTGTGATTGGACTTCAGTGAAATTTAATCAGTGTATATTCATGTGTAATCGCAAGTACGCATAATAGCTGTCAAATTGGCAACATGACATTTTGACCTTACACCGTCGTAACGTCGTTCAGATACACTTTGGAAAATTAATAATTATACCGTACTGTAGGAAACAAAATTTCTAGCACGATGGTATAATTAATTTTAAGGTGTGACAAACAGTTCCTGAGAAATGGGTAGAAAAATGAATAAATTTTAGTCGCCCGGTGTTCAAGTGTAATTTTGGATGTATTTGAGAATTTTGCCAATTTTACACGTTTTTTGTATCATTTGTGGGTATAAATTATAGCTTTTCTTGTAGAACACAAAATTCTCTACACAGTAGTATATTCCTGTGTAATCGCAAGTGCGCATAATACCTGTCAAATTGGCAATATGTCCTTTTGACTTTACACCGGCGTAACTTCCTTCAGATACACTTTGGAAAATTAATAATTATACCGTACTGTAGGAAACAAAATTTCTAGCACGATGGTATAATTAATTTTAATGTATAACAAATAGTTCCTGAGAAATGGGTATAAGAATGAATAAATTGTAGTCACCCGGTGTTCAAGTGTAATTTTGGATGTATTTGAGAATTTTGCCAATTTTACACGTTTTTTGTATCATTTGTGGGTATAAATTACACCTTTTCTTGTAGAACACAAAATTCTCTACACAGTAGTATATTCCTGTGTAATCGCAAGTGCGCATAATAGCTGTCAAATTGGCAATATGTCCTTTTGACTTTACACCGCCGTCACTTCCTTCAAATACACTTTGGAAAATTAAGAATTATACCGCATTTAAAAAAATACAATTTCCAGCACGATGATATAATTTATTTTAATGTGTGACAAATAGTTCCTGAGAAATAGGTAGAAAAATGAATTAATTTAGGCGCCCGGTGATCAAGGGTAATTTTGGATGTATTTGACAATTTTGCAAATTTTACACATTTTTTGTATCATTTGTGGGTATAAATTATAACTTTTCTTGTAGAACACAAAATTATCTACACAATAGTATAATTTTTATAGCTGTACCATTGCTGGTTTATGAGGAATAGATAGGGGAATATTTACCAAAACATTCACGGTTTCCAGTGCTAATTTTGCATTTTTGACTTTGTCATTTTGACTTCACACCGCCGTAACTTTTTTTTAATACACTTTGGAAAATTAAAAATTATACCGTGTTGTAGGAAACGAAATTCCCAGCATGATGGTATTATTTATTTAGTTGTGTGATAATTAGTTTTTGATACATAGAGAAAAAAGTATAGAAAATCGGACGCGTGGAGTATAAATATAATTTTGAATATAGATTGAAATTTTGTCATGTTTACATCTTTTATGTTCTATTTTTGGATATGAATTATAACCTATCTTGTAGAACAGAAAATTTTCTACACAGTGGTATAATCTGTTTGGCTGTACCATTTCTGGTTTATGAGGAGTAGATGGCAGAGCATTGACCACAATTTTCGCATTTTTCAGGGTTCATTTTGTCTTTTCACCGCTATAACTTTTTTTGATTTCATTTTTGAAATTTAAAATTTAATCTAAAGTGTAGACAAGAAAATTTCCAACGTAATGGTATAAATTGTTAGCGGGTAGGCTGAGTGGTGGCCGAATATTAGCTGATAGAAAATGGACCAAGGAGGGTCGAACACACACACAGACACACACACACACACACAGACACACAGAGGATCTCTTTTATATATATAGATATACCATTGAACCTGCGCAATTATGTCACCTCATATTCAAGCATACATACACAGACAGACAGATAATTTCTTCTTTATGTATATATATATATATATACCATTGAACCAGCGCAATTATGTCACCTCATATTCAAGCTTACATACACAGACAGACAGATAATTTCTTCTTTATGTATATATATGGCATTAATACCCGCCCGTTGTGCGGAGAAATTCATAACATGAAATTCATATTCAATTCATAAAAAAATATGGAAAATTAAAAATGCAATAGGATACACTCATAAAATATTTATCAATTGAAAATTATAAGTTTAATTATTTTTATTTCCACAACATATTCCCCTCAGTCCGCCTGAGTCATTTTTAAACCCGCCCGTCGTGTTGAATAATTCAGAGCTAGAACACGATCCGTTCTGGATCTTGAAGTAAAATTCATTGGTTTGTGTATGGATTAATTCTACAGGGGAAATTGAACGTTCTATTGTCTATAGTTGCTGCCCGCGGATCATTTTTATTTAAAAAAATTACATATTTTTAAATGAACCATTTGAAAAAATGAAATAAAAACACTTTTTTTTTAAGCCCGCCCGTCGTGCGGAACAATTCATACAATAAAATTCATATCAAATCCATAAAATATAATGAATACAAATTTAAAAGCAAAAAATGTAAGCTATAAATATCTTGACCAATAGAAAAGTCTAAATGTGAATATTTTTGTTTAATTTTTGACAAATATTATCCCTCAAGCCGCCTGATATATAAATCTGCCCGTCGTGTGGTATACTTCATAACACAAACACGAAACAAACAATGAAAGATGATGAAATCTTTTCATCAGAATGCTTCCAAACTATATTTATTACTTAACATCATTCCCCAACATCATTTGCTTAAGTACTATTTTACTTTTACCGCTATAATATGTATTGCTTAAACTTATATATTTCCCGCTATCATTAAAACACAATATAACCTGAGTCAAACCTACCCAACCCAACCCAACCACCCCATCTTGACCTAACCCAGCCTAATCTGAGGTGATCCAACTTATTAGTTTGTGATCACAAAATGAACCGATTCAATCATAATTTCTAATCAGAAGTTTGAGATTATTTACGCCAGGGGGCAAATTGAAAGACTGGTTAAATCACATTTATTATATAATGTGATTTAATTATACACCATTTAATACACATTTTCATTAGTGAGTCTGGATCTTGAAGTCAAGCCCGTGAGTTTTGTATATGAACTCATTCTACACGGTAACATTTAATATTTAACATAACATATATATATAACATATAACATTAAATATATATATAACATATTATATATATAACATATAACATTTAACAACTAATAAAACAAAAGTAATACATATTTACATGCAAACAGCCAGTCTAAAAGAAAACTCTAAATTGTAAAATCTATACCAATAGAAAATTCCTGTTCTGAATTTAATATTTAACATAACATATATATATAACATATAACATTTAATATATATATAACATATTATATATATAACATATAACATTTAACAACTAATAAAACAAAAGTAATACATATTTACATGCAAACAGCCAGTCTAATAGAAAACTCTAAATTGTAAAATCTATACCAATTGAAAATTCCTGTTCTGAATTTGCATATTCTTATTCTAATAATTGACCACATATTATTCAGTCAACCCGCTTCATACTTGAGCCCGCCCGTTGTCAGGAATAATTTCGAAATGAAAACACAAAACAACAATGAATTTTTTTAGTATATAAATGAATTTTTTCCATAATATTATCTCATAATTCCCGGTTAATGCTTCCACTAATGCATCATATTCATACAGTTGTTATTTTTTGGATTACACCGATATTACAGCCCTTGATATTACAGCCGATATTATATTATGCAATCTATATTCTACTACGTATTGTTCCTAATACATATATCATCAGATCGCAAAATATATTTAAAGGTTCACATCATTCTCCAAAATCATTTGCTTAAGAGCTATTCTACTTTTATCGCTAGAATATTTACTGCTAGCAAAATATCATATACCTCGCTATCATGTAAACCCACTCTTTATAGATACATTTAATTCGCCCGTCGTGCGGAACAGTTCATAAAGTATAATTAATACTCAATTCATAAAAAATTAGTGCAAATTGAAAAAGAAAAACAAACCCATAGGAAAGTTTTAGCCAATATAAAAGTCTAAATGTGAAATTTATGTTTCAATTTAGAAAACATGTTTTTCCACAACCCGCCTCATATTTAAAGCTGCCCGTCGTGCGGAATAATTCAGAACTCAAACACGAAACAATCACAAGGAAAATTGATGAAAAACGAATAATAGAAAAAGTCAAATTTGTAAATTCTTGTTTTAATTATTGACGATGTTTTTCCCTCAGCACTGCTCAAATTCACACCCGTCCTTCGTGTGTAGTAATTCAGAAGTGTAACACTATCAAAACAATGCAACCTTCTGTCATCTCTATAATTCCAGGTTAATGCTTCCGCTAAAACAGCATAAGTTGGCATTACATGATATTGCAGCCCATATCCTTATGCAACTTATGCTTATGCAACTTGAAATTAAACCAATTAAATTACACAGTTAAATTCAGTAGTTTACTTTGTTCCCAATAGCATTTTACCCGCCCGTCGTGCGGAACGTTATTGAGGACAATAAAGCCTTTATATTCAGTATAGTGTAGCATTAATTAAACTGTACGCAATAAAACCACACCATCCATGCTTGGAGATAATATGATGCATTCTTAATTGTGATTGGGCTTCAGTGAAATTTAATCGGTGTATATTCCTGTGTAATCGCAAGTGCGCATAATAGCTGTCAAATTGGCAATATGTCCTTTTGACTTTATACCGCCGTAACTTCCTTCAGATACCCTTTGGAAAATTACAAATTATACCGTATTGTAGAAAACAATATTTCTAGCACGATGGTATAATTTATTTTTATGTATAACAAATAGTTACTGAGAAATAGTAGAAAAATGAATTAATTTTAGTCACCCAGTGTTCAAGTGTAATTTTGGATGCATTTGAGAATTTTGCCAATTTTACACGTTTTTTGTATCATTTGTGGGTATAAATTATACCTTTTCTTGTAGAACACGAAATTCTCTACACAGTAGTGTATTCCTGTGTAATCGCAAGTGCGCATAATAGCTGTCAAATTGGCAATATGTCCTTTTGAATTTACACCGCCGTAACTTCCTTCAGATACACTTTGGAAAATTAAAAATTATACCGCATTTAAAAGAATACAATTTCCAGCACGATGATATAATTTTTTTTAATGTGTGACAAATAGTTCCTGAGAAATAGGTAGAAAAATGAATTAATTTAGGCGCCCGGTGATCAAGAGTAATTTTGGATGTATTTGACAATTTTGCCAATTTTACACATTTTTTGTATCATTTGTGGGTATAAATTATAACTTTTCTTGTAGAACACAAAATTATCTACACAATTGTATAATTTTTATAGCTGTACCATTGCTGATTTATGAGGAATAGATAGCGGAATATTGACCAAAATATTCACGTTTTTGTGCGATAATTATGCCTTTTTGACTTTGTCATTTACACTTCACACCGCCGTAACTTTTTTTTAATACACTTTGGAAAATTAAAAATTATACCGTGTTGTAGCAAAAAAAAATTTCCAGCATGATGGTATTATTTATTTAGATGTGTGATAATTAGTTCTTGATGGATAGAGAAAAAAGTATAGAAAATCGGACGCGTGGAGTTTAAATATAATTTTGAATATAGATTGAAATTTTGTCATGTTTACATCTTTTATGTTCTATTTTTGGATATGAATTATAACTAGGGCTGTCAAAAGTTAATAAAGTTACTTTTTCACCTAAAGGTCACTTTTTCATAAGCTACCTAAAACTGCATGAAAAAGTTGTGTACGATAATTATTAAAAAAGTTATTAGGTTACCAAAAGTTACTTTTTCATCGTTAGGTTACTTTTTTAGCTTTTAGGTTACTTTTTTATCGTCAGGTTACCTTTTGTTATTTTTCTTGTTATTAGGTCACTTTACCACGAAGTTTGGTGACTTTTTGCAGATAAGAGGCACTAAACGGTATATATGAGGAAAAAATAGGAAAAGAGATGGCATATCAGGTCTGAAGATCAAGAAATGTCAACATTTCTTCTGTTAGGATTTAGCAATTGATATTCACCTTAATATCCGTGCTACTCGATATTTATACGTTTTTGGGTACGCAGGATAGTGTAATTCCATTTTAGGAAATGTCCACGAACCGGAGGGTGTCGTGAGATGTTTGGAGCGTGGTATAGTACGATGTGTGAGCTCTCTATACCAGATACTGGACTGTAGCACTTGACAGTACGCATTTCCTTGAACAGGAATTAGCACGTGATTTTCAGGGCGTGAGATAGCGCCATTTTCCCACGTTTGGCATTTATAAGACTGTGTGCACAGGGTGCTACATATGGGAGGACGGGGGGCATTCACACATGCAGTGTTTACGCTCACACTAATATAAAAGCTGTAGTACGTGCTATTTGATAAAAAGTTCCATCGAAACAATATAAAGAACATTATTGCGACCATTAATAAAACATATTTACATTTGCAATTAGTGTATTTCACTTTTATACTAGCTTTCCACTTTAAATTTCATTTTGATGGTTATGCTCCATTTTACGATGTTAGCCAAATAATATTGAGTCACTTTTTGGTGATTTGTTGTAAGAATGGTACCAGATCGGAGAAAGGGTGGAAAATAGGAAATGGAAAGATGATAAAAAAAGAAGGACTGGTGTATTTTCTTCCTTCATAACTGCAAAAAATTGCCCTTTTTTGAAGGAGGTTAATTTTACGAAGGTTAGGTTATTTTAGGCTACTTTTATATTTGCTATTAGGTTACTTTTTAGGTTCACAAACAAACCGTTTATTTCCTATAGCGCACTAATCAGCAAAGGCGTGATAAACATGTGATATAGCGATGCAAAAGTAATAATAACATTAAAACTCAGGTTATTTTTAGGTTACTTTTTTAGGTTACTTTTTCTCGAAAATAAAGTTACTTTTTTCTGATTTTTAGGTTACTTTTTTGACAGCCCTAATTATAACCTATCTTGTAGAACAGAAAATTCTCTACACAGTGGTATAATCTGTATTACTGTACCATTTCTGGTTTATAAGGCGTAGATGTAGGAATATTGACCAAAATTTTCGCATTTTTCAGGGTTCATTTTGTCTTTTCACCGCGATAACTTTTTTTGGTTTTATTTTTAAAATTTTAAATTTATCCCATCGTGTAGACAACAAAATTTCCAGCGTAATGGTATAAATTGTTGGCGGGTACGCCAAGTGGTTACCGAGTAGCAGCTTGCTGAAAATGTGACCAAGGAGGATGGGACAGACAAACAGACAGACAGACAGACAGACAGACAGAGGATCTCTTTTATATATATAGACTAGCATTAAAACCCGCCCGTTGCGCGGAAGAATTCATAAAAATATTGCAAATTAAAAATAAATAAGGCAAACTCATAAAAACCTTAATCAATTAAAAAGTCTAAATTTCATTATTTGTAATTTAAATTTTGACAAAATATTTTCACTCAGCCCGCCTCATATTTAAACCCGGCCGACGTGCGGAATAATTCAGAACTCGAACACCATCCGTTCTGGTTCTTGAAGTCAAATCCATTAGTTTTGTATATGAATTCATTCTACACGGTGAAATTGAACGTTTTATTGCTGCCCGCGGGACATTTTTATTTCATAAAAATGAGCCATCGCTTCGTTTGCGTTTGAAGCCCCTGATCATTGAACCAGCGAACCATGAACCAGCGCAATTATGTCACCTCATATTCAAGCATACATACACAGACAGACAGATAATTTCTTCTTTATGTATATATATAGCATTAAAACCGCATTAAAACCCGCCCGTTGTGCGGAACAATTCATACAAATATTGCAAATTAAAAATAAATAAGGCAAACTCATGAAGACCTTAATCAATTAAAAAGTCTAAATTTCATTATTTTTAATTTTATTTTGACAAAATATTTTCACTCAACCCGCCTCATATTTAAACCCGCCCGACGTGAGGAAAAATTCAGAACTCGAACACCATCCGTTCTGGTTCTTGAAGTCAAATCCATTAGTTTTGTATATGAATTCATTCTATACGGTGAAATTGAACGTTTTATTGCTGCCCGCGGGACATTTTTATTTCATAAAAATGAGCCATCGCTTCGTTTGCGTTTGAAGCCCCTGATAATTGAACCAGCGAACCATGAGCCAGCGCAATTATGTCACCTCATATTCAAGCATACATACACAGACAGACAGATAATTTCTTCTTTATGTATATATACAGCATTAAAACCCGCCAGTTGTGCGGAGCAATTCATAACATGAAATTCATATTCAATTCATAAAAAATATGGAAAAATAAAAATGAAATAGGGTACACTCATAAAAATATTAATCAATTGAAAATTATAAGTTTAATTATTTTTATTTCGACACAATATTTCCCCTCAGTCCGCCTGAGTCATTTTTAAACCCGCCCGTCGTGCTGAATAATTCAGAACTCGAACACGATCCGTTCTGCATCTTGAAGTCAAATCCATTGGTTTTGTGTATGGATTAATTCTACAGGGTAAATTGAACGTTCTATTGTCTATAGTTGCTGCCCGCGGAACATTTTTATTTTAAAAAAAAAAACCTTTTTTTAAATGAACCATTTGAAAAAATGATCTAAAAACACTTTTTAAACCCACCCGTCGTGCGGAACAATTCATACAATAAAATTCATATCAAATCCATAAAATATAATGAATACAAATCGAAAAGCAAAAAATGTAACCTATAAATATCTTAACCAATAGAAAAGTCTAAATGTGAATATTTTTGTTCTTATTTTGACAAATATTATCCCTCAACCCGCCTGATATATAAATCTGCCCGTCGTGTGGTATAATTCAGAACACAAACACGAAACAAACAATGAAAGATGATGAAATCTTTTCATCAGACTGTTTCCAAACTATATTTATTACTTAACATCATTCCCCAATATCATTTGCTTAAGTACTATTTCACTTTTACCGCTATAATATTTATTGTTATAATTTATATATTTTCCGCTATCATTAAAACCCAATATAACCTGAGTCAAACCTACCCAACCCAACCCAACCATTCAATCTTGACCGCTCTCAGCCTAGTCTGAGGTGATTTAACTTATTAGTTTGTGATCACAAAATATACTGATGCGATCATAATTTGTAATCAGAAGACTGAGATTATCTACCCCAGGGGTCCCAAACACGCGGCCCACCAATACTTTTCTCTCAACCCGCCAATATAGTATCGGGACCAAACTGTAAGGTAGCTAAATTCACATTTGTTGCATAATGCGATATAATTTTACACCATTATCATATTATCTCATAATTCCCGGTTAATGCTTCCACTAATGCATCATATTCATACAGTTGTTATTTTTTGGATTACATCGATAATGCAGCCCTTGATATTACAGCCGATATTATATTATGCAATCTATATTCTGCTACGTATTATTCCTAATACATATATCATCAGATCGCAAAATATATTTAAAGGTTCACATCATTCTCCAAAATCATTTGCTTAAGAGCTATTCTACTTTTATCGCTAGAATATTTACTGCTAGCAAAATATCATATACCTCGCTATCATTTAAACCCACTCTTTATAGATACATTTAATTCGCCCGTCGTGCGGAACAGTTCATAAAATATAATTAATATTCAATTCATAAAAAAATTAGTGCAAATTGAAAAAGAAAAACAAACCCACAGGAAAGTTATAGCTAATCTAAAAGTCTAAATGTGAAATTTAAGTTTCAATTTAGAAAACATGTTTTTCCACAACACTATCAAAACAATGCAACCTTCTGTCATCTCTATAATTCCAGGTTAATGCTTCCGCTAAAACAGCATAAGTTGGCATTACATGATATTGCAACCCATATCCTTATGCAACTTATGCTTATGCAACTTGAAATTAAACCAATTAAATTACACAGTTAAATTCAGTAGTTTACTTTGTTCCCAATAGCATTTTACCCGCCCGTCGTGCGGAACGTTATTGAGGACAATAAAGCCTTTATATTCAGTAGAGTGTAGCATTAATTAAACTGTACGCAATAAAACCACACCATCCATGCTTGGAGATAATATGATGCATTCTTAATTGTGATTGGGCTTCAGTGAAATTTAATCGGTGTATATTCCTGTGTAATCGCAAGTGCGCATAATAGCTGTCAAATTGGCAAAATGTCCTTTTGACTTTACACCGCCGTAACTTCCTTCAGATACCCTTTGGAAAATTACAAATTATACCGTATTGTAGAAGAAAAGGTTTCTAGAACGATGGTATGATTTATTTTTATGTGTAACAAATAGTTACTGAGAAGTAGTAGAAAAATGAATTAATTTTAGTCGCCCGGTGTTCAAGTGTAATTTTGGATGTATTTGATAATTTTGCCAATTTTACACGTTTTTTGTATCATTTGTGGGTATAAATTATAGCTTTTCTTGTAGAACACAAAATTCTCTACACAGTAGTATATTCCTGTGTAATCGCAAGTGCGCATAATACCTGTCAAATTGGCAATATGTCCTTTTGACTTTACACCGGCGTAACTTCCTTCAGATACACTTTGGAAAATTAATAATTATACCGTACTGTAGGAAACAAAAGTTCTAGCACGATGGTATAATTAATTTTAATGTATGACAAATAGTTCCTGAGAAATGGGTATAAGAATGAATAAATTGTAGTCACCCGGTGTTCAAGTGTAATTTTGGATGTATTTGAGAATTTTGCCAATTTTACACGTTTTTTGTATCATTTGTGGGTATAAATTACACCTTTTCTTGTAGAACACAAAATTCTCTACACAGTAGTATATTCCTGTGTAATCGCAAGTGCGCATAATAGCTGTCAAATTGGCAATATGTCCTTTTGACTTTACACCGCCGTCACTTCCTTCAAATACACTTTGGAAAATTAAGAATTATACCGCATTTAAAAAAATACAATTTCCAGCACGATGATATAATTTATTTTAATGTGTGACAAATAGTTCCTGAGAAATAGGTAGAAAAATGAATTAATTTAGGCGCCCGGTGATCAAGGGTAATTTTGGATGTATTTGACAATTTTGCAAATTTTACACATTTTTTGTATCATTTGTGGGTATAAATTATAACTTTTCTTGTAGAACACAAAATTATCTACACAATAGTATAATTTTTATAGCTGTACCATTGCTGGTTTATGAGGAATAGATAGGGGAATATTTACCAAAACATTCACGGTTTCCAGTGCTAATTTTGCATTTTTGACTTTGTCATTTTGACTTCACACCGCCGTAACTTTTTTTAATACACTTTGGAAAATTAAAAATTATACCGTGTTGTAGGAAACGAAATTCCCAGCATGATGGTATTATTTATTTAGTTGTGTGATAATTAGTTTTTGATACATAGAGAAAAAAGTATAGAAAATCGGACGCGTGGAGTATAAATATAATTTTGAATATAGATTGAAATTTTGTCATGTTTACATCTTTTATGTTCTATTTTTGGATATGAATTATAACCTATCTTGTAGAACAGAAAATTTTCTACACAGTGGTATAATCTGTTTGGCTGTACCATTTCTGGTTTATGAGGAGTAGATGGCAGAGCATTGACCACAATTTTCGCATTTTTCAGGGTTCATTTTGTCTTTTCACCGCTATAACTTTTTTTGATTTCATTTTTGAAATTTAAAATTTAATCTAAAGTGTAGACAAGAAAATTTCCAACGTAATGGTATAAATTGTTAGCGGGTAGGCTGAGTGGTGGCCGAATATTAGCTGATAGAAAATGGACCAAGGAGGGTCGAACACACACACAGACACACACACACACACACAGACACACAGAGGATCTCTTTTATATATATAGATATATATATATGTATATATACGCGCAATACCAGCGCAATACCAGCGCAATTATGTTGTTGTTAGCCATGGCAACCGTTGTGAAAAACCAGCTGCACGGAGTGTTGCACACGGCCACAGCGATTGCGCAAGAATTCACCAATTAGTCGCCTTTAGCAAGGCGTAAAATTGCGGAATTCGTTGACAAAATTGGCCTTTATAAAGGCGCATATGAGGTGTAATCGCTAAACGAGTGCGCCTTTAAAAAGGCGTGAAGAGATGCCATGGATAAGTTACAGTGCAGAAAAAGCAGCTGGGTTTTTCCAGTGTATTAACAAGTACAGCGTAGACTGGCAAAACAGCACGGCGAAAAAACATTAAACACGAGGCGAGTATTGCAGAGGAGCAGCTGGAGATGTGCTTGCAGTGTTGCTGGAGAGAGTGGCGAGTGCGCAGGAACAATGATCTCACTCAGCATTTTGCGCCCCCTTATATAGCCCGATGATTCATGCCGTTGTCGGAGCGCGCCGGAAGTGTGTCCGACAACCACATAAACTCGAGCTGATTGGTATAAACGGTTGTGCTTTTCCGCAAAGCACGCGACTAAATGAATAGAGGACCGGGGCGCAACACGTACATCCACATGCACAATACATTACAGTATATCTAAATAGGCAACACATATGAACATCAAATACACATGCACGTTGATGCATATGAACAAGCCAACATGAACGTACACAATTCAAAAACTATACTAACGTGACTTATGTATACATACAAAACATTTAAACACAAAACAAGAATATGTTTTAATTATGTGTGGTTCCCTAGGACATGGTTCAATACACTAAAGATGTTTCGCGCATACAATAGTTTGGAATAACGTGCTACAACATTTTTCATCAAATTTATTCCACAGTTTAACGAATAACGTAGCATGTATATATATAATATAAGTGTGCGCCTAAATGCAAGAATATAACACATTAATATTTACATGGAACGAATGGCGCATACAGGGCCCTCCCCCTAGAAGTGTCGAGGAGAAACGAGACACTGCGATAACGCACAGGTGGGCGCACGGCACGACCGCTCCTAGTACGCAAAATGGACTGTGGATGCGTGTGTGTGTTGGTGTGTGTAGCTGTGTGTTCATGACCTGACCTGATAGGGTCTGCAGCAGATGTCGGTGTCCGTGGCACGGTTGTTGGAGGCACGAACAGTTCTGTGTTGTCACCGTCATCTCGATCATCTTGCGTCACAGGGGTTGAAGCTGGCGAGTTTGGCTGCACGTCTTCGACGAAGACCGGTTTGCAGCGATCGATGGAGACGACCGCGCGCTCGCTGTTTGTCTTAATCGTGACGAGTTTGTCTGTACGATGAATGGCGGGAAACGGCCCGTCGTACGGACAGTCGAGTGGGTATCTGTGCTTGTCCCGACGGACAAACACATGTGTTGCCGTCTTCAGTGCTGCCGGAACGAAGGATGGCTGGTTGACTGCTCGTGGAAGTCGTGGTCGGAGTTTGCGCATGTGATTGCGCAGCGATGAAGCGAACGAAGCGGGATCACTGGCTGTCTGCGTTGAGTCGCTGATCAACTCGCCAGGAAGTCGCAGGGACGCTCCGTAGACCAGTTCGGCCGAGCAGGCGCCGACATCAGTTTTGTGCGTCGACCGTATACCCAGTAATGCCATGGGCAAAACGTCCATCAATGAAGATGTTTCAGCAGCGCGCAAACTTGATTTGAGCTGCCGATGGAAGCGTTCAGCCATGCCGTTGCTGCTTGGGTGATAACTGGTGGTGCGTATGCGCTGACAGCCAAGTAGTCGAGTGAGTTCGGACCACAGAGACGATTCGAATTGTGCCCCGCGATCTGTTGTGATGGTTGTCGGCACGCCAAGGCGTGAGACCCACTGGTGGAGAAACGCGCGTGCAACTGTTACTGCGCGAATGTCTGGCAAAGGAATGGCTTCCGTCCAGCGCGAAAATCTGTCCACACATGTGAGGAGGTATGACTGACCTTGTGACGGCGGCAGCGGTCCGACAATGTCCACGTGCACGTGACTGAAGCGTTCTCCAGGTGGCTGAAATGGTTGCACCGCGCTTTTCGTGTGACGGGTAACTTTCGCTCGTTGACACTGTAGGCATGTTCGGGTCCATTTGCGCACGTCGCGGTCCATGTTCGGCCACACGAAGCGTGACGAGACAAGCTTCACAGTGGCATCGATGCCTGGATGTGAAAGATTGTGCAGAGAAGAACTGTACGGCCGGCGTAATGCTGTCGGAAGCACTGGGCGAGGTCGACCGGTAGACTCGTCGCACAAAACTTTTGCTTCGCCGAACATGACATCGCGTAGCTTCAGCAATGACGTCGCGTTGCGAAGCGTTCCCAATGAAGCGTCTTCCCGTTGAGCCGCAGCTAGGGAGACGTAGTCGTCGACCGGGCACGACGGAACAGTCAGTACAGCTGTTGTTCTCGAGAGTGCATCCGCCACTGTATTTTTGTTGCCGGGTAGGTGCCGGATCTCCGACACAAGCTGGCTTATGAAATCCAAATGCCGCAACTCGCGAGGCGAGTATTTCTCTGAGACTGAAGGCAGGGCATGCACGAGAGGGCGGTGATCGGTGAACACGACCACGTCACGCCCTTCGATCGTGTAGCGGAAGTGGCGAATGGCATTGTACACTCCGAGCAGTTCTCTGCCGAATGTGCTGTATCGCCGTTCAGTAGACGTCAGCGTCTTTGAAAAGTAGCTGAGAGGCTGCCACTCACCATTGGTGTGTTGCTGCAGTACTCCGCCAACACCAGTGTCCGACGCGTCGACCAGGATACTCAAGGGAGCACCGGGGATTTGATGTGCAAGCATACTACGGTCGGCTAGAGCTGTTTTAGCTGCATTGAAGCTGTCGAGGCTCTGTTGTGTCCATGCTACCGGGGCTTTGGACCGTTTGGCGCGGTGCGTCAGAAGAGCGTGCAGGGGTTGTAGTATGGCAGCTGCGTTGGGTTTAAAACGGTGATAATACGCCACCATACCCAGAAACCGGCGAAGCTGAGACTGACTGGTCGTCTGTGGGAATTCCCTGATTGCACGCACCTTGTCGTCGAGTGGGAAAATTCCGCCGGGTGTGACACGATGTCCGAGGAAAGAGACCGTGTCGCGACCAAATACACACTTGTTTCTGTTGATCACTACGCCGTAGGACTGCAATTTCTGAAACAAGGCGCGGAGGTGTCCTAGATGCTCGTCTTCGTTTGTTGATGCCACCAAAATGTCATCAAGATATGCGAAGCAGCCGTCAACACCGCGCAGAACTTCGTCGATGAAACGCTGGAACGTTGAACCGCCGTTGCGCAGGCCGAATGGCATTCGCACCATCTCGTACAGACCAAACGGCGTGGCGATGGCTGTCTTTGCGACGTCTGCTGGTTCAACGGGGATCTGGTGGTATGCGCGAACCAGGTCCACTGTGGAGAACACGTTGCAGCCACTGAGTTTTGCCGAAAAGTCTCGCAGGTACGGTAGTGGGTATCGGTCCGGAAGCGTTTATGCGTTGAGTGCCCGGTAGTCGCCACACGGTCTCCATTGGCCGGGCAGTTTCTTGGGTACCATGTGGAGAGGCGATGACCAAGCACTCTTGGACGGTTGAATGATACCCAAGCGCAGCATTCTGTCAAATTCTTGCCTGGCGATGTTGGCTCTATCGGGGGCTAAACGCCGAGGACGAATGTGGATCGGTGGGCCCTTGGTCACGATGTGGTGAGTCACATTGTGCTTGACTGCACCAGTTGAGCGCTCTTGAGTGATCTCAGGGAAAGATGCCAGTAATCGTTTGTATGGGCTGGAATCGCTGCCATTGACAAAGCGTATGCCTGATGAAGCGATGCGTGAGGCTGACACGTTGGCGCACACGTGACCTTTGTGCAACAGCTGCTTCTTGGAGACGTCGACAACCAGTTCATT
Organism: Sacculina carcini; assembly: GCA_916048095.2. Lineage (NCBI taxonomy): Eukaryota > Metazoa > Arthropoda > Thecostraca > Sacculinidae > Sacculina > Sacculina carcini. Next base: position 3,171,665 of record OU696592.1, on the reverse strand, counting down.
AGCGGCGAGAAAATCAGTGCCGAGTATGGGCATGCTGACGTCGGCTACAAGCACGCACCAGACGAACGTGCGATAATTAAAGACCATTGTGGCTTCGTACGTACCGAAGACGGAAATTTTCGAGCCATTAGCAGCTTGAAGTTGTTGGTCTGGTCGTGGTGTCTGCAGCTTGGTGCGTCGCGGTACAAAGTTTCTAGGCACTACACTGACTTGTGCGCCTGTATCAATCAGGAACCGACGGCCGGATGTCTCGTCTTTGATGAAGAGAAGAGGTGCGCTTGTACGTGAGCCACCAGTGCACTGCGCGATGTGTTGGTGGCTTGTTAGTTTAAATGCCACGAGCAAGGAAACGTGCAGCGACGCGCTGATGAGCCGAACCGGGCATAATAAAAACACAGACGTGGTTGGTTCATGCTACGGCGTACCGGTGAGCTGTCTCGTGAGCGAGCATCCGGTGATGGGGAACGGCGCCGAATTCTGTCTCGTGAGTTGCTCCTGTGTCTTGCCGGGAAACGCTCATAATTTGGCCTTGTCGCCTTGTCGCGGGCTGCCATTTCCGATTCAATGCGTTTGTGTGAAAGCTCGAGTTGTTCAATTTTGGCGAGCAGGACAGCCATGTTGTCGTTGGATGATGGTGCCGTAGGAGAAATAGCTGCCACTGCTTGGGCTGCTTGTGTAGCCTCCAGGTAGCGATCGGCGGCGTTGGCCAGCTCGTCGAGGTGAGCAGATATTGGCAGAAGGGAGAGTGCTGCTCGTGTCCCTTGGGGTAATCGCTGTAAAAACAGCGTGCGCAGCAAGCCGGTGTCTTCTGGCGTGTCGCCTGCCGCTGCCAGCTCGTTGCGCATGGAGCGCAGTAGTGCCGATGGTCGCTGGTCACCCAGCTGCTGTCGTGAAAGCAGACGTACGCGATTGTGCCAGACGAGACTGCAGGGCGGTACTCAACGCAGCGAAGGATCTTGATATGCGAATGACATCCTTCACTTGAGCTGCCACTGTGATGGGAAGATTTGCCACAATCATCTTGAAGCGGGTCTCGTCAGATGAAATCCCAGCGATATCGAATGCGCACTCAACCTGAATGAGCCACATATCTGGTTCCTCGGCTGAAAATGGTGGCAGGCGGAATGTAGCCATAGGGCGTACTTCGGAAGTAGCCGTTTGCGCAGTTGCGTCAGGGGACATGGCACTCTCGAAAGTGTCCGCAAGCCGGGAGTCACCACTGTTGGTAGCCATGGCAACCGTCGTGAAAAACCAGCTGCACGGAGTGTTGCACACGGCCACCGCGATTGCGCAAGAATTCACCAATTAGTCGCCTTTAGCAAGGCGTAAAATTGCGGAATTCGTTGACAAAATTGGCCTTTATAAAAGCGCATATGAGGTGTAATCGCTAAACGAGTGCGCCTTTAAAAAGGCATGAAGAGATGCTATGGATAAGTTACAGTGCAGAAAAAGCAGCTGGGTTTTTCCAGTGTATTAACAAGTACAGCGTAGACTTGCAAAACAGCACGGCGAAATAACATTAAACACGAGGCGAGTATTGCAGAGGAGCAGCTGGAGATGTGCTTGCAGTGTTGCTGGAGAGAGTGGCGAGTGCGCAGGAACAATGATCTCACTCAGCATTTTGCGCCCCCTTATATAGCCCGATGATTCATGCCGTTGTCGGAGCGCGCCGGAAGTGTGTCCGACAACCACATAAACTCGAGCTGATATTGGTCTAAACGGTTGTGCTTTTGCGCAAAGCACGCGACTAAATGAATAGAGGACCGGGGTGCAACACGTACATCCACATGCACAATACATTACAGTATATCTAAATAGGCAACACATATGAACATCAAATACACATGCACGTTGATGCATATGAACAAGCCAACATGAACGTACACAATTCAAAAACTATACTAACGTCACTTATGCATACATACAAAACATTTAAACACAAAACAAGAATATGTTTTAATTATGTGTGGTTCCCTAGGACATGGTTCAATACACTACACATGTTTCGCGCATACAATAGTTTGGAATAACGTGCTACAACATTTTTCATCAAATTTATTCCACAGTTTAACGAATAACGTAGCATGTATATATATAATATAAGTGTGCGCCTAAATGCAAGAATATAACACATTAATATTTACATGGAACGAATGGCGCCTACAATGTCACCTCATATTCAAGCATACATACACAGACAGACAGATAATTTCTTCTTTATGTATATATATAGCATTAAAACCCGCCCGTTGTGCGGAACACTCCAAATGAAATTCATGTTTAATCCATAAAAGAATTGAAAATTAAATAAGAAAAAGGGCACAGTCATAAAATTGTAATCAATTGAAGAGTCTAAGTTTACTCTTTTTTTCTTTTTTTGACAGAATATTTTCCATCAATCTGCCTCATAATTAAACCATAATTAACATGAGTAATTTAAAATTTATTCTATCGTGTAGACAAGAAAATTTCCAACGTAATGGTATAAATTGTTGGCGGGTACACCAAGTGGTTACCGAGTAGCAGGTTGCTGAAAATGGACCAAGGAGGGTGGGACAGACAAACAGACAGACAGACACACAGACAGAGGATCTGTTATATATATATATATATATATATATATATATATATATATATATATATATATATATATATATATATATATATATATATATATATAAGAAATTATCTGTCTATCTCTGTGCGTGTATGCTTGAATATGAGGTGAACCAGCTGCGCGGGCTCAATGGTATAGATCAGGGCCTTGAAACGTAAACGAGGCGATGGATCATGTTTATGAGATAATAATGTCCCGGGGTATCAACTGTAGATAATAGAACGTTTAATTTCACCGTGTAAAACGAGTTCATATACAAAACTAACGGATTTGACTTCAAGGTCCAGAACGTATCGTGTTTGAGTTCTGAATTATTCCGGACGACGGGCAGGTTTAAATATGAGGCGGGTTGAGGGATATTATTTTGTCAAAATAACAATAAAAAATTATGAAATTAAGACTTTTCAATTGATTAGGATTTATATGGATTTACTATAATCCTATTTAATTAGCAATATGTTTACTGATTAAATATGAATTTAACTTTATGAATTGTTCCGCACAACGGGCGAGTTTAAATGCTAGTATATATCTATATATATAAAAGAGATCCTCTGTGTGTGTGTGTGTCTGTGTGTTCACCATCCTTGGTCCATTTTCTATCAGCTAATACTCGGCCACCACTTGGCGTACCCGCTAACAATTTATACCATCATGTTGGAAATTTTCTTGTTCACACTTAACACTAAATTTTAAATTTTAAAAATAAAACCAAAAAAAGTAATGGCGGTGAAAAGACAAAATTAACCCTAACAAATGCGAAAATTTTGGTCAATTTTCTGAAGATTACTCCTCCTAAACCAGCAATGGTACAACTATACAAATTATACCACTGTGTAGAAAAAATTTTGTTCTACTCAACAAACTAAAATTTATACCCAAAAATAGAATATAAAACATGTAGAATGGAAAAGAATTCAATCTACATTCAAAATATTTTTTAAACTCCACGCGTCCGATTTTCTATACTTTTTTCTCTATTTCTCAAAAACAAATTATCACACATCTAAATAAATAATACCATCATGCTGGGAATTGTCTTTGCTACAACACAGTATAATTTTTGATTTTACAAAGTGTATTGAAAAAAGTTACGGCGGTGTGAAGTGTAAATGACAAAGTCAAAAAGGCAAAATTAGCACACAAAAACGTGAATATGTTGGTCAATATTCCGCTATCTATTTCTCCTAAACCAGCAATGGTACAGCTATACAAATTATACTATTGTGTAGATAACTTTGTGTTCTACACGAAAAGTTATAATTTATACCCACAAATGATACAAAAAACGTGTAAAATTGGCAAAATTCTCAAATACATCCAAAATTACACTTGAACACCGGGTGACTAAAATTAATTAATTTTTCTACTATTTCTCAGTAACTATTTGTTATATATAAAAATAAATTATATCATCGTGCTAGAAATTTTGTTTTCTACAATACGGTATAGTTTGTAACTTACTAAAGTGTATCTGAATGAAGTAACAGCGGTGTAAAGTCAAAAGCACATATTTCCAATTTGACAGCGATTATGCGTACTTGCGATTACACAGGAATATACACCGATTAAATTTCACTGAAGCCCAATCACAATTAAGAATGCATCATATTATCTCCAAGCATGGATGGTGTGTTTTTTTTGCGTACAGTTTAATTAATGCTACACTATACTGAATAGAAAGGCTATATTGTCCTCAATATTTACACATGAATTGTTCCGCCCGACGGGCGGGTAAAATACTACTGGGAACAAAGTTACCTACTGAATTTTACTGTATAATTTAATTGTATAGTTTTAAATTGTATAATTTACTTTTTTCTTTTTAAATTTGTATTCGTTTTCTTTTATGAATTCAATATTTATTTTACTTTATTAATTGTTCTGCAAAACGGGAGGGTTTCCATGCTAGATGATGCTAATTTATAAATATATTTTGTAAACATTATGATAAAAAAGTTAAGTAAGTAAATTAAGTAAGTTAAGTAAATTTTCATTATTTCGTATCTGAATTTTGAATTATTCTGCACGACGGGTGGTTTTAAATATGAGGCGGGTTGAGGATAATATTTTGTGAAAATAATATAAAAATATAGAAATTTGTTTTTATGGGTTTACTCTTTTATTTTTTAATTCATATTCCTTTTCTCTTATGAATTGAATACAAGTTTAATAGTATGAACTGTTCCGCACGATGGGCGGGTTTACATGCTATAACTTTCATTGTTTGTTACGTCTTTGTGTTCTGAATTATTCCGCATGACGGGCAGGCTCAGATATGAGGCGGATTGAGGGATAATATTTTGTCAAAGTAAAAACATAAATATTCACAATTTAGAGTTTTTATTGGTGAACGTATTAACAGGTTGAACTTTTTGCGGATCGTATTCGAGCTCTGAATTATTTCGTACGACGGGCGGGTTTCAATATGAGGAGGGTTGAGGGATCATATTTTGTCAAAATAAACATATATAATGAAATTTAGAATTTTCATTTGATTAGGATTTATATGGATTTAATATATCTTTTATTCGATTTTTTTTATTAATGTAATATTAATTTTATTTCATGAATTGCTCTGCACAACGGGCGGGTTTTAATGCTAGTATATATATAAAAGAAATCCTCTGTGTGTGTGTGTGTGTGTTTCTCCTGTTGCAACCCCCCGGGTCTGGCGAACGACATAATGGGGGACGACAACACAATATATATTCACAAGAGATCACACTTCAGAGGCGGTTCTTACGGTGGCGAAACAAAACACGAGCAATGGTAAACAACAGAGCGAGCCAGCAACAGGGTGAGTTCTGTGGACTGGTTTGGGAAGAGTGTGTGACGGTGTTTTATACGTCGCTGGCGTGTGTGGTTGATAATGTGTGTGTATGTGCGTATGTTGTCGCCTGGTGTTCTGGGTCACATATGGTCTGGGCGCACGGCTGTGGACCAGATGTTGCCCTCGATGGCTGCTGCATCCCTGGGTGAGGATGTGGTCAGGCGGATGCGAACCAGATGTTGGCCCAGACAATGCCACCTAAACTACAAGCCCTTCCACGAAAGTATGACGTCATCGCTACGTCACAGTGGTTCGTGTATTGTTTCAACTGTCAGCATGGCCAACGCCACCTAGGTATCTAGGTGGCGTTGGCATGGCAGTTGCACGTTAGCGAGCGCACGTGGTTAGTGTTCTCGCGTGTTTAGTGTTTTATCGCGTGCTATTCTTGGCGATAATTGACGTATTTAGTGAGTTTCACTTCAGTGTGGCTTAGAGTGAAGTGCGAACTTGTCAGATTTCGTGTCAAGTGTGATTTGCGCATCCATTTTGTGTTCATCACTCGGATGATTCTGCATATCATCATCCTGGACATTTTGCTGCGGTCAGAGTTTTCGGTTAAGTGGATATATTCAGTAAAATATGTACATCTCTTCGTATGTAAGTAGTTTTGTATTAATTAAATGCTAATGTTAAATAATGTATCACTATATTGATATTAACGTCAACTGATGTTTGCACAGTTTAGTGTTTGGGTATCGATTTTCGTCTAGCTGGATAACATTTGGATGACGTTTTTGTAATGCTTATATTATAGGTTTCACTTAATTAACTTGCGGTACGGTTATATCATTGTAGTGAGATTCGTTTCAGTATGTGTGGGCTTAAGCGTCTTGTATTTGCTGGCTTGGAATTATCCCTAGTGTTCGCAAGGTGCTGACGAGGATTGTAGATATCACATGGCGGATATCGAGGGTCTAGGGTAAATGTGTAAGGATTCGATAACATTGAAAACGCTAATTCTCAAAAAACGCTAAAGTAACGCACAAAAACGTTTCTATATTTTTCATAGAGTTTAGGTTAGGTTAGTTTTAGCGTTCTAATGAAATGTGCTGCCTTTGCAGGAGGCGAGGGACTGGAAGAAATTCTTTAAATGAATTTTTCTCAATGTAATGTTCTTGAATCCTTACAAATTTAGCGTCAACCGATATCGAGTGTTGTGTGGGTGAGTGGTGCTTTCTTGTGAGACAGTGAAACCCCACGCGCATCTCTCTTTCAGTACACGTGTATCTGTTTCTGTGTGCGTCCTGCATTTTAGTGAATGTTGGTGTTCACATCCCCATAAATAATTTAATTAATAACTAGGGCTATTAAAAGTATCCTAAAAACAGAAAATAATAACCTAAAATATACATGTGCTCCTTCGCAAAGGCTAAATTATGTGTGTGCGTGAGCATAGTACATGTATGTGAGTGTCCACGTCTACATGTAAGAATAACTTGCTGACTGTATTATTATAAGGGGGCACTGATTCGTCTCATGAGTTCAAGCGTGGGAAAATGACACCGTCTCACGCTGCAAGCATCACATGATACTCCCTGTCTCGTGCGTATTGACAAGTGTTACTGCGCAATATCGAGTATAAAGAGCTCAGACGTTACATTATCCCACGCTCCAAACATGCACTCTGGCTCATGTGAATTTCTCAATATGATGAGAAGTAATCCAGCGTATCCAAAAGCATATACATTAGCCAGTGCCACCGAATAGAATATAATAGTAATAGCAAACAAATTGGCAATAAATAGCAAGCAAATGTAAGCTTAGTAACAACAACAAAAACAACAACACATGTATTTGATATAGCGCTCTAATTATCATAGGCGCGAGGAACGGCTAGTTATAAAATGTATACAATGTGGAATTAACAAAACAGTATCGCATAAACAAAGATATAAGCAGCGATATACTATGAAGGAACAGCTGAAAATAACTACGGATCAAAAGATCACAGTTATTCACACAATATAATTATTCATCAGAGGAGACACCGAGAAGATATGTACAAAGAGAAGTGGAAAAAGACCTGTAAGAGAGAGAAGATCGAATTAGTAAGCAATATACATGTGTAAGCAAGCAAATGTAAAATTTTGACAACCAAACAAATAGCATGTTTTCATTTTCAGAGCTTATATATCAACCAATTTTCCTTCTTATTCTAATTTATACACTTTCTATGCCTGGGAGATCCGCTATGAAATGGAAGGGAATCAGATACCGCTATAAAATGGAAGGGAAATTGCTCTTTTTCACGTTTTGCAACAGCTCAATGACCAAGGAATCATGTTTAATACCTCGCATTGTGTTAACAACCATAAACTAGATTCAGTTGTAGAAAAAATTGTGTGGGCGAGTGTGAATGTACTTCTTAATAATTATTGTTCCGATCAAAATTCATGTATTTGTGCCAAAAATTTCAAACGAAAACTGTCTACGTTGTCGCGTGTGTAATCGTTGTATGTGTGTGATTTGCCTGTGTGGTTTTATAATATATTCAATTGTTAAGCTTACAATTGATTTTAACTGTGCAGAAGTGTATTAAGTATGATAAAGTGTGTATTATTGAAAACCAGAGCGATGATAGGTTTCCTGCACTAGAAAAACTGAGTGATTGCGGTGTTATGCTTGTTTACTTGTACTGTTCTAAACATCGTAATTTACAATTAATTGCTGAAAATTTTTGAGCACCTCTGTAAATGCTCTTCTGAACAATAGTTGTTGTGACAGAAATTTATCTACGATTAATTAGAGAAATTGAAGCGAAAACGTTCCGCATTGTATCGTGTATGGTCGTTGCATGTTTGTTTTTTTACTGTTTTATGCCTGTGTGGGCTTATAATATATTCAGTTATTCTATTTGCAATTGTATTTGAAGCTTCTTATGTTGGTAACATGATTTTCAAACTTAATTGAGCCGAAATGCAAGTCAAACACCCGCACTAAGCACAATTTCTATTAACAACGCATATCGCCCGTACGAGTGAAGCCACCGCAATCGATGACGTCATACTTTCGTGAAAGGGCCTGTATCTAGGTGGCGTTGGCCCAGACACTGAAGAGGGCTGGTGCGCACTGACTGGTGTATGTCTGTGTGCAGGAGACATACACCTCCGGGACGCGACACTGTACCGGGTTGGTGCGCGTTGGCTGGTGTTTGTACGTGATGTATGTCTGTGTGCAGGGGACATACACCTCCGGGACGCGGCACTGTACCGGGTCGGTGTGCGCTGGCTGGTGTTTGTACGTGGTGTATGTCCGTGTGCAGGGGACATACACCTCCGGGACGCGCACCGCTGAAGCGCTGGTAGTGTGTTTGTGGTGTATGGGCAAATGTTTTTGGCCTACATTTGCACAGGCGCCACACTCCCACCCTCCTTGGTCCATTTTCTATCAGCTGCTACTCGGCCATCACTTGGCGTACCCGCTAAAAAAATTTACCATCATGTTGTAAATTTTATTGTCTACAGTGTAGGTTAAATTTTTATTTAAAAAAAAAGAAAAAGTTATAGCGGTGAAAAGACAAAATGAACCCTGAGAAATGCGGAAATTTTGGTCAATTTTCTGAAGACTACTCTTCCTAAACCAGTTATGGTACAAGTATAAAAATTATACCACTGTGTAGAAAATTTTCTGTTCTACTCAACAAACAGTAATTTATACCCAAAAACGAAACTAAAACATGTGAAATGGAAAAAAATTTAATCTACATTCAAAATATTATTCAAACTCCACGCGTCCGATTTTCTATACTTTTTTCTCTATTTCTCAAAAACTAATCATCACACATCTAAATAAATAATACCATCATGCTGGGAATTTTGTTTTCTACAACACGGTATAATGTTTAATTTTCCAAAGTGTATTAAAAAAAGTTACGGCGGTGTGAAGTGTAAATGACAAAGTCAAAAAGACAAAATTACCACAAAAACGTGAATATTTTGGTCAATATTCCGCTATCTATTTTCCGTAAGCCAGCAATGGTACAGCTATAAACATTACTCTTGTGTAGGTAATTTTGTGTTCTACAAGAAAAGTTATAATTTATACCCACAAATGATGAAAAAACGTGTAAAATTGGCAACATTCTCAAATACATGCAAAATTACACGAACACCGGGCGTCTAAAATAAATTCATTTTTCTACTATTTCTCAGTAACTATTTGTTATACATAAAAATAAATTATACCATCGTGCTAGAAATCTTGTTTTTCACAATACGGTATAATTGTGTGTATCTGAAGGAAGTTACGGCGGTGTAAAGTCAAAGAGAAATATTGCCAATTTGACAGCTATTATGCGCACTTGCGATTACACAGGAATATACTACTGTGTAGATAATTTTGTGTTCTACAAGATAAGCTATAATTTATACCCACAAATGATACAAAAAACGTGTAAAATTGGCAAAATTCTCAAATAAATCCAAAATTTCACTTGAACACCGGGGGACTAAAATTAATTCATTTTTCTACTCTTTCTCAGTAACTATTTGTTACATATAAAAATAAATTATACCATCGTGCTAGAAATCTTGTTTTCTACAATACGCTATAATTTGTAATTTTCCAAAGTGTATCTGAAGGAAGTTACGGCGGTGTAAATTCAAAAGCACATATTACCAATTTGACAGCTATTATGCGCACTTGCGATCACACAGGAATATACACCGATTAAATTTCACTGAAGCCCAATCACAATTAAGAATGCATCATATTAGCTCCAAGCATGGATGGTGTGGTTTTATTGGGTACAGTTTAATTAATGCTACACTATACTGAATAGAAAGGCTTTATTGTCCTCAATATTTACACATTAATTGTTCCGCCCGACGGGCGGGTAAAATGCTACTGGGAACAAAGTGAACTACTGAATTTTACGGTATAATTTAATTGGTATAATTTCAAGTTGCATACGCTCAAGTTGCATAAGGATATGGGTTGTAATATCATGCAATGCCAACTATATGTATATGCTATTTAGCGGAAGCATAAATCTGGAATTATAGAGATGACAGAAGGTGTCATTGTTTTGATAGTGTTACACCTCTGAATTACTACACACGAAGGACGGGTGTGAATTTGAGCAGTGTTGAGAGAAAAAAAACTTCGTCAATAATTAAAACAAGAATTTACAAATTTGAGTTTATCTACTGGTCGCTTTTCATCAATTTTCTATGTGTTTGTTTCCAGTTTGAGTTCTGAATTTTTCCGCACGATGGGCAGCTTTAAATATGAGGCGGGTTGTGGAAAAAACATGTTTTCTAAATTGAAAAATAAATTTCACATTTAGACTTTTATTTTAGCTAAAACTTTCCTATGGGTTTGTTTTTCTTTTTCAATTTGCACTAATTTTTTTATGAATTGAATATTAATTATATCTTATGAACTGTTCCGCACGACGTAATGTATCTATAAAGAGTGGGTTTAAATGATAGCGAGGTATATGCTATTTTGCTAGCAGTAAATATTCTAGCGATAAAAGAAGAATAGCTCTTGAGCAAATGATTTTGGAGAATGATGTGAACCTTTAAATATGTTTTGCGATCTGATGATATATGTATTAGGAATATTACGTAGCAGAATATAGATTGCATAATATAATATCGGCTGTAATATCAAGGGCTGAAATATCAATGTAATCCAAAAAATAGCAACTGTATGAATATGATGCATTAGTGGAAGCATTAACCGGGAATTATGAGATAATATGATAATGGTGTATAATTATATCGCATTATGCAACAAATGTGAATTTAGCTGCCTTACAGTTTGGTTCCGATACTATATTGGCGGGTTGAGAGAAAAGTATTGGTGGGCCGCGTGTTTGGGAGCCCTGGGGTAGATAATCTCAGTCTTCTGATTAAAAATTATGATCGCATCAGTATATTTTGTGATCACAAACTAATAAGTTAAATCACCTCAGACTAGGCTGAGTGCGGTCAAGATTGAATGGCTGGGCTGGGTTGGGTAGGCTTGACTCAGGATATATTGGGTTTTAATGATAGCGGAAAAAAATATATTTTAGCAATAAGAATTATAGCGGTAAAAGTAAAATAGTACTTAAGCAAATGATGTTGGGGAATGATGTTAAGTAATAAATATAGTTTGGAAACATTCCGATGAAAAAAATTCTATCATCTTTCATTGTTTGTTTCGTGTTTGTGTTCTGAATTATACCACACGACGGGCAGATTTATATATCAGGCGGGTTGAGGGATAATATTTGTCGAAATAAGAACAAAAATATTCACATTTAGACTTTTATATTGGTTAAGATATTTATAGGTTACATTTTTTGGTTTTCAATTTGTATCCATTATATTTTCTGGATTTGATATGAATTTTATTGTATGAATTGTTCCGCACGACGGGTGGGTTTTAAAAAGTGTTTTTAGATCATTTTTTCAAATGGTTCATAAAAAATAGAAAATATAAATGTTAATGTAAATGAATAAAATAAAAATGTTCCGCGGCCAGCAACTATAGACAATAGAACGTTCAATTTCCCCTGTAGAATTAATCCATACACAAAACCAATGGATTTGACTTCAAATATGAATTGTATTGTATGAATTGTTCCGCACGACGGGCGGGTTTAAAAAAAGTGTTTCCATTTTTTAGTTCATTTTTTCAAATGGTTCATTTAAAAAAGGTATTTTCTTAAAAATAAAAATGCTCCGCGGGCAGCAACTATAGACCATAGAACGTTAAATTTACCCTGTACCCTGTACGTTAAATTTACCCTGTTCGAGTTCTGAATAATTCAGGACGACGGGCGGGTTTAAAAATGACTCAGGCGGACTGAGGGGAAATATTTTGTCGAAATTAAAATAATTAAACTTATAATTTTCAATAGATGAATATATTTATGAGTGTACCCTATTTCATTTTTATTTTTCCATATTTTTTATGAATTGAATATGAATTTCATGTTATGAATTGCTCCGCACAACGGGCGGGTTTTAATGCTATATATAAACATAAAGAAGAAATTATCTGTCTGTCTGTGTATGTATGCTTGAATATGAGGTGACATAATTGCGCTGGTTCATGGTTCGCTGGCTCAATGATCAGGGGCTTGAAACGCAAACGAAGCGATGGCTCATTTTTATTAAATAAAAATGTCCCGCGGGCAGCAATAAAACGTTCAATTTCACCGTATAGAATGAATTCATATACAAAACTAATGGATTTGACTTCAAGAACCAGAACGGATGGTGTTCGAGTTCTGAATTTTTCCTCACGTCGGGCGGGTTTAAATATGAGGCGGGTTGAGTGAAAATATTTTGTCAAAATAAAATTAAAAATAATGAAATTTAGACCTTTCAATTGATTAAGGTTTTCATGAGTTTGCCTCATTTATTTTTAATTTGCAATATTTTTATGAATTGTTCCGCACGAACGGAGGAATTCATAAAATGGAATTAATATTCATAATAATTCATATTCATAAAATATTCCAAATTAAAAAAGAAAATGAAAACTCATCAGTGTCTTACTCAATAGAAAAGTCCAAGTGTGAATAGTTTTATTTTTATTTTGACATAATATTTGCCCTCAACCCGCCTCATATATAAACCAACCCATTGTGCGGAATAATTCAGAACACAAACACGTAACAAACAATGAAAATCCTAGCATGTAAACCCGCCCGTCGTGCGAAACAGTTCATACTATTAAATTTGTATTCAATTCATGAGAGAAAAGGAATATGAATTAAAAAAGAATGGAGTAAACCCATACAAAAGTCTAAATTTCTATATTTTCATATTTATTTTCACAAAATAGTTTGCCTAAACCGCCTCATGTTTATACATGCCCGTCGTGCTGAATAATTCAGAACTCAGACACGAAACAATGAAAAATGACTACAATTCTTCATCATAATGTTTCCAAAATATTTTAATAACTTAATAACACCATCTAGCATTGAAACCCGCCAGTTGTGCGGAGCAATTCATAAGATGAAATTCATATTTAATTCATAAACATATTGCAAATTAAAAAAGAAAACAGATATACTCATTAAAATCTTACTCAATTGAAAAGTCTAAATTCAATTATATTTCTTGACAACATATTTTCCTTCAGCCCGTCTCATATTTAAACCCGCCCGTCGTGCTGAACAATTTATAAAATAAAATGCATATTCAATCCATAAAATAAAATGCATATTCAATCCATAAAATAAAATGCATATTCAATCCATAAAATAAAATGCATATTCAATCCATAAAATAAAATGCATATTCAATCCATAAAATAAACTGAATACAAATTAAAAAGCAAAACATTTAACATTTTCCCTCGAACAGCCTCATATTTAAACCCGCCCGTCGTTCGGAACAATTAAGCCCCAACACCAATGGTTCTTTATATATAAACCAACTAATGACAACTAAATAACTAATATTCAAATGGTTCTTTATTATATAATAATGGTTTTTTATTTAATGGTTCTATATGGTACAATAATTCAGTAGTTTACTTTGTTCCCAGTAGAATTTTACCCGCCCGTCGTGCGGAACAATTAAGCCCCTGATCTATACCATTGAACCCGCGCAATTATGTCACCTCATATTCAAGCATACATACACAGACAGACAGATAATTTCTTCTTTATGTATATATATATATATATATATATATATATATATATATATATATATATATATATATATATATATATATATATATATATATATATATATATACCATTGAACCTGCGCAATTATGTCACCTCATATTCAAGCATACATACACAGACAGACAGATAATTTCTTCTTTATGTATATATATATACCATTGAACCAGCGCAATTATGTCACCTCATATTCAAGCATACATACACAGACAGACAGATAATTTCTTCTTTATGTATATACTAGCATTAAAACCCGCCCGTGGTGCGGAGCAATTCATAAAAATATTGCAAATTAAAAATAAATAAGGCAAACTCATAAAAACCTTAATGAATTAAAAAGTCTAAATTTCATTATTTTAATTTTATTTTGACAAAATATTTTCACTCAGCCCGCCTCATATTTAAACCCGGCCGACGTGCGGAATAATTCAGAACTCGAACACCATCCGTTCTGGTTCTTGAAGTCAAATCCATTAGTTTTGTATATGAATTCATTCTGCACGGTGAAATTGAACGTTTCATTGCTGCCCGCGGGACATTATTATTTCATAAAAATGAGCCATCGCTTCGTTTGCGTTTGAAGCCCCTGATCATTGAGCCAGCGAACCATGAACCAGCGCAATTATGCCATCTCATATTCAAGCATACATACACAGACAGACAAATAATTTCTTCTTTATGTATATATATAGCATTAAAACCCGCCCGTTAAAAATACCTTTTTTATATGAACCATTTGAAAAAATGAACTAAAAAATGGAAACACTTTTTTAAACCCGCCCGTCGTGCGGAACAATTCATACAATAAAATTCATATTTGAAGTCAAATCCATTGGTTTTGTGTATGGATTAATTCTACAGGGGAAATTGAACGTTCTATTGTCTATATTTGCTGCCCGCGGAGCATTTTTATTAAAAAAAAACTTTTTTCAAATGAACCATTTGAAAAAATGAACTAAAAACACTCTTTTTAAACCCGCCCGTCGTGCGGAACAATTCATACAATAAAATTCATATCAAATCTATAAAATATAATGAATACAAATTGAAAACCAAAAAATGTAACCTTTAAATATCTTAACCAATAGAAAAGTCTAAATGTGAATATTTTTGTTCTTATTTTGACAAATACTATCCCTCAACCCGCCTGATATATAAATCTGCCCGTCTTGTGGTATAATTCAGAACACTAACACGAAACAAACAATGAAAGATGATGAAATCTTTTCATCAGAATGTTTCCAAACTATATATATTACTTAACATCATTCCCCAATATCATTTGCTTAAGTACTATTTCACTTTTTCCGCTATAATATTTATTGTTAAAATTTATATATTTTCCGCTATCATTAAAACCCAATATAACCTGAGTCAAACCTACCCAACCCAACCCAATCATCCAATCTTGACCGCTCTCAGCCTAGTCTGAGGTGATTTAACTTATTAGTTCGTGATCACAAAATATACTGATGCGATCATAATTTGTAATCAGAAGACTGAGATTATCTATCCCAGGGGTCCCAAACACGCGGCCCACCAATACTTTTCTCTCAACCCGCCAATATAGTATCGGGACCAAACTGTAAGGCAGCTAAATTCACATTTGTTGCATATTGCGATATAATTATACACCATTATCATATTATCTCATAATTCCCGGTTAATGCTTCCACTAATGCATCATATTCATACAGTTGTTATTTTTTGGATTACACCGATATTACAGCCCTTGATATTACAGCCGATATTATATTATGCAATCTATATTCTGCTACGTATTATTCCTAATACATATATCATCAGATCGCAAAATATATTTAAAGGTTCACATCATTCTCCAAAATCATTTGCTTAAGAGCTATCCTACTTTTATCGCTAGAATATTAACTGCTAGCAAAATATCATATACCTCGCTATCATTTAAACCCACTCTTTATAGATACATTTAATTCGCCCGTCGTGCGGAACAGTTTATAAAATATAATTAATATTCAATTCATAAAAAATTAGTGCAAATTGAAAAAGAAAAACAAACCCACAGGAAAGTTTTAGCTAATATAAAAGTCTAAATGTAAAATTTATGTTTCAATTTAGAAAACATGTTTTTCCACAACCCGCCTCATATTTAAAGCTGCCCGTCGTGCGGAATAATTCAGAACTCAAACACGAAACAAACACAAAGAAAATTGATGAAAAACGACCAATAGAAAAGTCAAATTTGTAAATTCTTGTTTTAATTATTGACGATGTTTTTCCCTCAACACTACTCAAATTCACACCCGTCCTTCGTGTGTAGTAATTCAGAGGTGTAACACTATCAAAACAATGAAACATCTCTATAATTCCAGATTAATGCTTCCTCTAAAACAGCATATGCATATACTTGGCATTGCATGATATTACAACCCGTATCCTTATGCAACTTAAGCGTATGCAACTTGAAATTAAACCAATTAAATTACACAGTAAAATTCAGTAGCTTACTTTGTTCCAAGTAGCATTTTACCCGCCCGTCGTGCGGAACATTTGATGTGTAAATATTGAGGACAATAAAGACTTTCTATTCAGTATAGTGTAGCATTAATTAAACTGTACGCAAAAAAACCACACCATCCATGCTTGGAGATAATATGATGCATTCTTAATTGTGATTGGGCTTCAGTGAAATTTAATCGGTGTATATTCCTTTGTAATCGCAAGTGCGCATAATAGCTGTCAAATTGGCAATATTTCCTTTTGACTTTACACCGCCGTAACTTCCTTCAGATACCCTTTGGAAAATTACAAATTATACCGTATTGTAGAAAACCTGATTTCTAGCACGATGGTATAATTTATTTTTATGTATAATAAATAGTTACTATGAAATAGTAGAAAAATAAATTAATTTTAGTCGCCCGTGTTCAAGTGTAATTTTGGATGTATTTGAGAATTTTGTATTTTTAATTGATGAAATGATTTTTAAAAATGTATTTTTAATTTTTATAAATGAACCATTTGAGAAAATGAACTAAAAACACTTTTTTTAAACCCGCCCGTCGTGCAGAACAATTCATACAATAAAATTCATATCAAATCCATAAAATATAATGAATACAAACTGAAAAGCAAAAAATGTAAGCTATAAATATCTTGACCAATAGAAAAGTCTAAATGTGAATATTTTTGTTTTAGTTTTGACAAAAATTATCCCTCAAGCCGCCTGATATATAAATCTGCCCTTCGTGTGGTATACTTCATAACACAAACACGAAACAAACAATGAAAGATGATGAAATCTTTTCATCAGAATGTTTCCAAACTATATTTATTACTTAACATCATTCCCCAACATCATTTGCTTAAGTACTATTTTACTTTTACCGCTATAATATGTATTGCTTAAACTTATATATTTTCCGCTATCATTAAAACCCAATATAACCTGAGTCAAACCTACCCAACCCAACCCAACCAACCCATCTTGACCTAACCCAGCCTAATCTGAGGTGATCCAACTTATTAGTTTGTGATCACAAAATGAACCGATTCAATCATAATTTCTAATCAGAAGTTTGAGATTATTTACGCCAGGGGACTCAAACACGCGGCCCACCAATAATTTTCTCGCAGTTCGCCATTATAGTATAGAAACCAAATTGTAAGACTGGTTAAATCACATTTATTGTATAATTTGATTTAATTATACACCATTTAATTCACATTTTCATTAGTGAGTCTGGATCTTGAAGCCCGTGAGTTTTGTATATGAACTCATTCTACACGGTAACATTTAATATTTAAACCCACCCGTCGTGCGGAACAATTAATAAAACAAAAGTAATACATATTTAAATGCAAACAGCCAGTCTAATAGAAAACTCTAAATTGTAAAATATATACCAATAGAAAATTCCTGTTCAGAATTTGCATATTCTTATTCTAATAATTGACGACATATTATTCAGTCAACCCGCCTCATACTTGAGCCCGCCCGTCGTCAGGAATAATTTCGAAATGAAAACACAAAATAACAATGAATTTTTTTAGTATATAAATGAATTTTTTTCCATAATATTATCTCATAATTCCCGGTTAATGCTTCCACTAATGCATCATATTCATACAGTTGTTATTTTTTGTATTACACCGATATTACATCCCTTGATATTACAGCCGATATTATATTATGCAATCTATACTCTACTACGTATTGTTCCTAATACATATATCATCAGATCGCAAAAGATATTTAAAGGTTCACATCATTCTCCAACATCATTTGCTTAAGAGCTATTCTACTTTTATCGCTAGAATATTTACTGCTAGCAAAATATCATATACCTCGCTATCATTTAAACCCACTCTTCATATATACATTTAAGCCCGCCCGTCGTGCGGAACAGTTCATAGAATATAATTAATATTCAATTCATAAAAAATTAGTGAAAATTGAAAAAGAAAAACAAACCCATAGGAATGTTTAGCCAATATAAAAATGTAAATGTGAAATTTATATTTCAATTTAGAGAGCATGTTTTTCCACAACCCGCCTCATATTTAAAGCTGCCCGTCGTGCGTAATAATTCAGAACTCAAACACGAAACAATGAAAATTGATGAAAAACGACCAATAGAAAAAGTCAAATTTGTAAATTCTTGTTTTAATTATTGTCGAAGTTTTTTCCCTCAACACTGCTCAAATTCTCACCCGTCCTTCGTGTGTAGTAATTCAGAAGTGTAACACTATCAAAACAATGAAACTTTCTCTCATCTCTATAATTCCAGATTTATGCATCCGCTAAAACAGCATATGCATATAGTTGGCATTGCATGATATTACAACCCATATCCTTATGCAACTTAAGCGTATGCTACTTGAAATTAAACCAATTAAATTACACAGTAAAATTCAGTAGTTTACTTTGTTCTCAGTAGCATTTTACCCGCCCGTCGTGCGGAACATGTGTAAATATTGAGGACAATAATGATTTTCTATTCAGTATAGTGTAGCATTAATTAAACTGTACCCAATAAAACCACACCATCCATGCTTGGAGCTAATATGATGCATTCTTAATTGTGATTGGGCTTCAGTGAAATTTAATCGATGTATATTCCTGTGTAATCGCAAGTGCGCATAATAGCTGTCAAATTGACAATATGTCCTTTTGAATTTACACTGCCGTAACTTCCTTCAGATACACTTTGGAAAATTACAAATTATACCGTATTGTAGAAAAGAAGATTTCTAGCACAATGATATAATTTATTTTTATGTATAACAAATAGATACTGAGAAATAGTAGAAAAATGAATTAATTTTTGTCGCCCGGTGTTCAAGTGTAATTTTGGATGTATTTGAGAATTTTGCGAATTTTACACGTTTTTTGTATCATTTGTGGGTATAAATTATAACTTTTCTTGTAGAACACAAGATTATCTACACAGTAGTATATTCCTGTGTAGTCGCAAGTGCGCATAATAGCTGTCAAATTGGCAATATGTCCTTTTGAATTTACACCCCCGTAACTTCCTTCAGATACACTTTGGAGAATTACAAATTATACCGTATTGTAGAAAACACGATTTCTAGCAAGATAGTATAATTTATTTTTATTTATAACAAATAGTTACTGAGAAATATTAGAAAAATGAATTAATTTTAGTCGCCCGGTGTTCAAGTGTAATTTTGGATGTATTTGAGAATTTTGCCAATTTTACACGTTTTTTGTATCATTTGTGGGTATAAATTATAGCTTATCTTGTAGAACACACAATTATCTACACAGTAGTATATTCCTGTGTAATCGCAAGTGCGCATAATAGCTATCAAATTGGCAATATGTCCTTTTGACTTTACACCGCCGTAACTTCCTTCAGATACACTTTGGAAAATTAAGAATTATACCGTATTGTAGAAAACAAAATTTCTAGCACGATGGTATAATGTATTGTAATGTGTGACAAATAGTGACTGAGAAATAGTTGAAAAATGAATTAATTTTAGTCACCCGATGTTCAAGTGTAATTTTGGATGTATTTGAGAATTTTGCCAATTTTACACGTTTTTTGTATCATTTGTGGGTACAAACTATAAATTTTCTTATAGAACACAAAATTATCTACATAGTAGTATAATTTTTATAGCTGTACCATTGCTGGTGTATGAGGAATAGATAGCGAAATATTGACCAAAATATTCACGTTTTTGTGTGCCAATTTTGCCTTTTTGACTTTGTCATTTACACTTCACACCGCCGTAACTTTTTTTTAATACACTTTGGAGAATTAAAAATTATACCTTGTTGTAGCAAACAAAATTCCCAGCATGATGGTATTATTTATTTAGATGTGTAATCATTAGCTTTTGAGGAAGAGAGAAAAAAGTAGAGAAAATCGGACGCGTGGAGTTTAAAAAATATTTTGAATATTGATTGAATTTTTTTCCCTTTTACATGTTTTATATTCAATTTTTGGGTATAAATTGTAGTTAGTTGAGTAGAACAAAAAATATCTACACAGTGGTATAATTTGTATAGTTGTACCATTGCTGGTTTAGGAGGAGTAGTCTTCAGAAAATTGACCAAAATTTTCGCATTTTTCAGGGCTCATTTTGTCTTTTCACCGCAATAAATTTTTTTGGTTTCATTTTTAAAATTAAAAATTTAACCTACAGTGTAGACCAGAAAATTTCCAACATGATGTTATATATTTTGAGCAGGTACGCCAAGTGATGCTTGAGTAGTAGCTCATAGAAAATGAACCAAGGAGGGTGGGACAAACACACACACACACACACACACACAGAGGATCTCTTTTATATATATAGATATAGCATTAAAACCCGCCCGTTGTGCGGAGCAATTCATAACATGAAATTCATATTCAATTCATTAAAAAAAATGGAAAATTAAAAATGAATTAGGGTTAGCTCATAAAAATATTAATCAATTGAAAATTATAAGTTTAATTATTCTTATTTCGACAAAATATTTCCCCTCAGTCCGCCTGAGTCATTTTTAAACCCGCCCGTCGTGCTGAATAATTCAGAACTCGAACACGATCCGTTCTGCATCTTGAAGTCAAATCCATTGGTTTTGTGTATGGATTAATTCTACAGGGTAAATTGAACGTTCTATTGTCTATAGTTGCTGCCCGCGGAACATTTTTATTTTAAAAAAATACCTTTTTTAAAATAAATCATTTGAAAAAATGAACTAAAAAATGGAAAAACTTTTTTATACCCGCCCGTCGTGCGGAACAATTCATACAATAAAACTCATATCAAATCCATAAAATATAATGAATACAAATTGAAAACCAAAAAATGTAACCTATAAATATCTTAACTAATATAAAAGTCTAAATGTGAATATTTTTGTTCTTATTTTGACAAATATTATCACTCAACCCGCCTGATATATAAATCTGCCCGTCGTGTGGTATAATTCAGAAAACAAACACGAAACAAACAATTAAAGATGATGAAATCTACTCATCATAATGCTTCCAAACTATATTTATTACTTAACATCATTCCCCAATATCATTTGCTTAAATACTATTTCACTTTTACCGCTATAATATTTATTGTTAAAATATATTTTTTTCCGCTATCATTAAAAGCCAATATAACCTGAGTCAAACCTACCCAACCCAACCCAACCATTCAATCTTGACCGCTCTCAGCCTAGTCTGAGGTGATTTAACTTATTAGTTTGTGATCACAAAATATACTGATGCGATCATAATTTGTGATCAGAAGACTGAGATTATCTACCCCAGGGATCCCAAACACGCGGCCCACCAAAACTTTTCTCTCAACCCGCCAATATAGTATCGGGACCAAACTGTAAGGCAGCTAAATTAACATTTGTTGCATAATGCGATATAATTATACACCATTATCATATTATCTCATAATTCCCGGTTAATGCTTCCACTAATGCATCATATTCATACAGTTGTTATTTTTTGGATTACACCGATATTACAGCCCTTGATATTACAGCCGATATTATATTATGCAATCTATATTCTGCTACGTATTATTCCTAATACATATATCATCAGATCGCAAAATATATTTAAAGGTTCACATCATTCTCCAAAATCATTTGCTTAAGACCTATTCTACTTTTATCGCTAGAATATTTATCCTTATGCAACTTAAGCTTATGCAGTTTGAAATTAAACCAATCAAATTATACAGTAAAATTCAGTAGTTAACTTTGTTCCCAGTAGTATTTTACCCGCCCGTTGGTCGGAACAATTCATGTGTAAATATTGAGGACAATAAAGCTATTCTATTCAGTATAGTGTAGCCTTAATTAAACTGTACCCAATAAAACCACACCATCTATGCTTGAATTAAAAATTATACCTTGTTGTAGCAAACAAAATTCCCAGCATGATGGTATTATTTATTTAGATGTGTAATCATTAGCTTTTGAGGAAGAGAGAAAAAAGTAGAGAAAATCGGACGCGTGGAGTTTAAATAAAATTTTGAATGTAGATTGAATTTTTTTCCATTTTACGTGTTTTGTATTTAATTTTTGGGTATAAATTATAGTTTGTTGAGTAGAACACAAAATTATCTACATATTAGTATAATTTGTATAGTTGTACCCTTGCTGGTTTAGGAGGAGTAGTCTTCAGAAAATTGACCAAAATTTTCGCATTTTTCAGGGTTCATTTTGTCTTTTCACCGCTATAACTTTTTTCGATTTTATTTTTAAAATTAAAAATTAAACCTACAGTGTAGACAAGAAAATTTCCAGCATGATGGTATACATTTTTAGCGGGTACGCTAAGTGATGGCCGAGTAGCAGCTCATAGAATATGAACCAATGAGGGTGGGACAAACACACACACACACACACACACACACACACACAGAGGATCTCTTATATATATATATATATATATATATATATATATATATATATATATATATATGTGTGTGTGTTATGTAATTTATGTGTATCCGGTGAATAATTACTCATAGTGAAAGCGAGTACATTTTCGGCACTAGTGCTGGACGCCGACAACTGCTGGCCACCATCGATCACGACCGAGTAATAGTGGTGGAACTGCACGCCGCCCAGCACTATGCCAGTATGAGCGATATCCAACAGGAATTGTCCCCGCACGTTATGCAGCTGAAACCCGCTCATCTCGCCGACAATGTTCAGGTAGAGTGTGAGAGCAGGCTGTTTCCTCTCTCTCTCTCTCTGCTCGGCTATTTTCTCTCCCGTACTCTGTTTTGTGTGATGTTTATTGTATGTTTTGCATACATTCGTGTGTGTGTGTGTTTGTGTATTATTAATTTTTGTATGAATATATTTTGTGTATTTCATCATTTTTCTTTCTATTTCTCCCACTGTGTGTGTATGTGTGTGTGTGTGTGTGTTTTGTAGTGGTTTACTGCTGAATTTTATGAGTTAAATATATAATCATGTTATTAATACTTTACGATATTTTACCATATTGTCAAAGTTAGTGCAATTTTATTGTACACAGTTTTTTGCAATAATTCTGTTAAATTATATTTGCAGAGGTTGAGAGTTGAGTATTCTTCCTCCCTCCCTCTCTCCTTTTCTCTTTCTTTGTTTATCATACTGCTCTCTCTCTCTCTCTGCCTCTCTTGTTATTTATCGCTTTGTATTATCAATGCAATTTTATACTGGTCCATCTAATTTCCTATCTACCATATACTCTTGTGTGATCTTTCATATTAAATCTCTGTATGCTTGTATGCTTGTATGTGTGTATTTATGTAAATGTGTATGTATATATGATATTTGAACCTTTCCACATACATGCCGCGTGTATATTCAAGTGTTTGTGTGTGTGTGTGTGTGTCAGGTGCCGTTTATGACGGCCGGCGATGACCTGGGTCACCGCCGGCTCAGACACCGAGGTCACACCAGTCTGTCGGGCGACTTTATCGTCGAGGACGTCTTCACCAGCAATCCTTCAGCATCATCTGGCTCTGCATCCGGGCCAGATTCACTGCGGCGACGGCTTGTCTTTCTGGCCAATCGCAATATGGTGCAGTCTGAGGTGTGCCTGCTTCCGGCGTCACGCGACGGTGAGCAGAAATTGTCAGCAGGTCGTCGGTTTTTTCTGCTCAGCCCCCGTGTCCTTGTGTGTGTGTGTTTGGGATTGTTCATATATTTAGTTATTTAGTTTAGTAGTTTTGTTTAACCTAGTGATTTATTCGATAATTTAAAAATTTGACCAAAGTCGGATGTTAATTTTGTGTTTTGAGGTGTTTTTTGGATAGTTTCTGTTTAGTCTTGGCGTTTTTTGTTTGACATATTGGCCTATTTGTCTGTCATCTGCGCCTATTTGTCTGTTATCTTGGCTTATTTGTCCAGCATCTTGGCCTATTTGTCCATCATTTTGGCCTATTTGACCAGCATATTGGCCTATTTGTCTGGCATCTTGGCCTATTTGTCTGTCATCTTGGCATATTTATGCAGCATCTTGGCCTATTTGTCTGTCATATTGGCCTATTTGTCTGGCGTCTTGGCTATTTTGCAGATGTCGCCGACACGGATCAATCACACATCATAGACTCGCATTACTTGTGCTGCGATCACCATCGCTACATGGCGCTGGCCGTGGTGGCCGCGTTGAACAATATAGATGGCAGGTCGGTCGCCGGTATAGATGACAGGTTGGTCGCTGGTATAGATGGCGCCAACACGAGACAGCCTCGTGTCTTGGTTATTGGCATTGGCGGCGGATCGTTGATTACTTTTCTCCGACGAAAATTTCGCCAGGTGCACGAAATTATTTGTATTATATTCAATTGAGGTGCTGTAATGCTAATTATCGGTAGATGTTATGTAATGGTTCTAGTTTAAGTACAGTGTAAGTGTTGATAATATTTACAAGTTATCTGCTGGGTTTTTCATTTGTTAGATTTTTGTATTGTTTTGAATTTTTATCATTTAGTTATATTTCCTTAAATTATGCATAATTTTATAGAAAATTGTATCTTCACGAAAAAACGTATTCTGCAATGAAATTGATAATTTTCGGCAATATCTCTTGGGTTTTTTATTCTCAAATCTTATAATTTCTTCATGTGTTTGTTCTGGGTGCGTTTTTACCAACAGTTGGTCATTGATGCAGTTGATATAGATGGCGCTATTGTCGATATCGCTCGTGATTGGTTCGGCTTTTGCGATGACGTCTCCGATGACGTCACAGTTCATATTACCGACGGCGTGCAGTTTATTGAACAATCTGTTTCCAATCAAGGTTTGTCTAATCAACTAATTTACCCATGTATGTGTGTGTGTGTGTGTTATTGATCTAATTGGTGTGAAATAAGTTAGTATATTTGTCAAGTTTGTAGTTTATAATTGTACTTTCGTATGCCTTATATATACCTGCTTTGTGCTTAATGTATACTTGAGTGTTTGCGTATGCGCCATGAGTATGTATGTCCGTTTGTGTGTGTTTTTAGTGGATGTGGGTTATGACGCGGTGATAGTGGATGTGGACAGTAAGCAGGTGGAGAGCGGCATGAGCGGTCCTCCTCGCCAGTTTGTGCAGCCCGGCTTGCTCGAGCATATTCACCGTCTTCTACTGCTACACAATGGTCAGCTGGCGCGTACAGCAGTGGCGGCGCAAGGGCGGGGCTGAGGAAAATTATGCACCGGTGAATAATGCTTGGTCAAATATAAACAACTGTACTCCAAATGTTCATGATCAGATTCCCCCCCTGGGGCCGTGTGATATACAGATATATACCGGGATATGCATATATACGTGAATATATACATATATACGTGGATATATACATATATACGTGGATATATGCATACATACGTGAATATATACATATACGTGGATATATACATATACGTGGATATATACATTTATACGTGGATATATACATAAATAGGTGAATATATACATATATACGTGAATATATACATTTATACGTGGATATATACATATATACGAGGATATATGCATACATACGTGGATATATACATATATACGTGGATATATGTATACATACGTGAATATATACGTATACGTGGATATATACATATACGTGGATATATGGGTATATACCAGGGCTTCTTGACCGGGGGCGGTCGGTTCCCGAGCGGTGCTGCGTTTCTACCTATGATATTTGTGCTGGAAAGTTTAATTAATCCTCTTAAACAGTGCGCCAAGTTCAGTTATCCGAACAAAAGAAAAGCTCGAGAATGCAGGGCGGGTGCGGGAATTGACAGCTGAAAAAGTTGAGAACCACCGGGAGTATGACGTATTGTTGCTAATATTCACGCATTGCAGCACGCAGTATCAGTGAAATAATCCATTTTCATGTGCAATACGCATAAAATTGGACAAATAACTATAATAGAAAGATATAGTTCTCGTATAGTTCAGACCCTGTATTGATGTGTTTGTTTGTATGCGCGTGTGCTTGCAGGCGTGTTTGCGCTGAACCTGGCAGCCCGCAGTGAGGAGTTGCGCAGTGAGGTGCACGACAACCTGGCAACCGTGTTTGCGCCGTCTGGCAACCCCGGCAGCTGTCTGTGTTACCAGCTGCCCGATCAAATTAACCAGGTGGTATTCTGCGGTGGCAACAACTTGCGCGAGAGATTACGACAGGCGGCCATTGATTTCAACCGCGATGAATCATATCTCAGCAGCCGGCCTCAGGAAACACCCTCGGGCAAAACAGAACGCGGCGCAGGAAGGAAACACGTGGCGGCGACAGTGGCGACATCTGTCGGCGAGTTTGTGAATGTGGCGGAATTTATGTCACGTCTTGTGCCAATAAAATGATTTTATCTTTCGTTTCAGTGTGCATGTCTACCTGTATGTGTGTGTGTGCTTTGAGCATGCAGGCATGCCATGGCGAATATTTCGAACGAAAATATTCATACAGTTGGAATTAATTAAATATAAACCACTGACATATACGTCTGACCACGTGTATTCCATTACAAGAAATATGCAAAATTGCATGCTACGAATATAGATGGCGCCACAGTAGCCAACAAACAAACATTGTCGGTTTAGCTATAGATGGTGCTGCAGTATCCACCACATCGCAGCTGTAATTATAGATGGCGCCACTCACTGCGCTTGTTGACGCACTGACTCGGCGAGGAACAGTTTGGCCAGTGTTTGCGAGCTGAGCGAGTTGATTTGCCGACAGAAGACGGCCATCTGAGCGGTGAGAACCACGGGCGCCTCCCCGTCTCTGGGAGGTAACAACTGCCTCATGGACGGGTCGTCCGACTCCTCGGGCAGTAACGGCTCTCCTCGCAACTTGCGCTGTGCATTCTCCTGTGCCTGCACACACACACACACACACACACACACACACACACACACACACACACACACACACACACACACACACACACACACACACACACACACACACACACACACACACACACACACACACACACACACACACACACACACACACACATGTTACTGATGTTTGTTGATGATGATGGCAATACATTTGAAATTACAAATTACACACACACATAATTATGCCTTGATAATGATTCCCCCGAACTGAAAAGGGTCAGTATGCCTTGTCAAACGTTTGTTGGACTCCGTGGTGTAGTGATAGCATACCCGCCTCACAAGCGGGAGGTCCGTGGTTCAAATCCCAGTGGAGGAGAATTTCTCGGACGAATTCTATAATTCAACAGTCCCTGTCCACCCAGCAGTAAATGGTACCAGATATCAGTCATGTGTTGTGTCATGCATTCTGGGGAGGTGGCCCTCTCTAATACGTCTTCCTTCCTTGTGGCGTCATAGCGTGGAGAAGGTTGGTTCTGCGGTGGCAACGAGCTGAACGGGACACACGAGTGTGTATTCATAAGGTTGTATATCCGTGCGTATCTGTGTAGATGTGTTTGTGTACCTGCGTGTTTGTGTACCTGCGTGTGTGTGTGTGTGTGTGTGTGTGTGTGTGTGTGTGTGTGAGAGAGAAAGAGAGAGAGAGAGAGTTTAATAACCCGACGCTGCAGGTAGCGTTGTTTGTCAATCTGCTGTTTGGCCACCATTTTCTGGTACTGATGAACCTGCGACAACTCGTCAGAACATTCCATCAGGCCGCGCATGTGACGCACCAGGCCGGGACTGACACACACACACACACACACACACACACACACACACACACACACACACACATCTATATTCCATGTGATACACTCAACTAACAAGTTATAAATGACGCTATGTTCAATTCAGCGGTCAAATGCGACCTTCAATATGGTATTTAAACCCAGCATGTTAGTCCATTTGTTCATGTTTAACTAGGAGATTTATCTTGTTAAACGTTGCCATTTATACGCTGCCAAGCTAATGTTTGAAATGTGTGTGTATGCGTCTGTGTTTTGACAATGTGTTTGAGTGTTTGTTTCGTGTTTGTGCGTTTGTTTATGTTTGCTGTGTTGCCGCTCTCAGGAGTGCAATATTTACGCCCAAACATATTCGTCAAGGAGAACAAATCTAGGCGCATTTAAACTTCAACATGATAACTGTCACGTGATATTTATAGCGTGTTAATTTCTCACTTTCGATATTGCATGATATTTCAAATTTTGATCTACATTAATTGTTTTTATAATTTCAAAATATCGCCATACGCCAATGAGTGTTGGATTTTCAACTCGCTGTGAATAAAATATGAAAAACAAGCTTTGGTTTAAGAGGAGAATCTGTATTGAACGATAGAACCACAATCGGAAACTTCTGTTACGCTAGCGAAGGAAGTCTTTACAGTCGTCCTTCGCAATGGTTCCCGTGTTTTCGTCTCGAGATCGTAGCTCAGCATGAGCCTTCTGAGTTCTTGTCGACTCATGAAGGACTGTGTAATCCCTATCGATATTCTCATCGATGTAGTGATCAGGTTGAGCTCTGGTTTCTCGTCCGACGACTTCTTCACAAGGATCGTGAGCAAGTCCTTCGTAGGTTTGGACATTGAAGCTGAGTCGTGTCAGGACACGATACACTCCATTCGGCCACATCACCTGGTACTGCCATAGATCCTTGGTGACGTTGGTTTGCAAGCAAGCAGACTTCAGTTGAACAACTGTGACACCGTCCTGCAGTTGTCTTCACTGTCGCAGCTAATTAGCTCGCAAGGATATCTCCTCGTTGTTAGTGTGAAACTCGACAAAGTCACTCAGTTCTCGGCAATGAAATACCAGTGGAACTTTGTGCTCGGTCGGCTGTACCCCCGACATCGGTGTAATGATATTTTTCACTGAACCATTCAACCTGACCAGCTGACATCTCGAGATTCACTTTGAAATCTCCGAGTTGCAGCACTGTTCCATGCCCGGGGTTCAAACACTCTTGTGCTCCGCGATCTTCTTCGGAGCCGTTGAGGTTCTTTATCAGACAGACACAACGACTAAGTCAACCGACCGTGATCATCAAGTCTTGATGGATCGCTGTGTCAATGTCCGTCTGTCTGTTGTTAATGTTTGTGGTCCTCCAACCTCCCCTTCGACCACTGCCAACGCCACCTTCACACAGTCGCTGACTGTCGCAGTCTCTTCCCGAGACGGCGAGATCAAGACACGCATTATACGGCTCTCACCGACGTGAGCCACACAACACAGTGTCGAACACACGACTGATTCTCGCCGCTTGCACGATGTATGTGCGCAACACGGCGGACCTATCAGTCTCAACCATGCACCGCGCTTCTAGTGAACCCGATCTGAGTTAACTGCACTGGGTGCGTCGTCGCGTATGTGGACTGTGAAGTTTCAAATGTGTATTTTGTATACTGATGTTGATTTTGCAAGGCGGAACTCCGCCTTTCAGGGCCGAAAATTATTGTTGATCGGCCGTAGCTGATTGAAGCCAATCAGCTTGACCGACCAGTTGGTCAGTGTTGCGAAATTTGAGATGAAAGTCTCTGATGGTACATATCCTGTGGTTGTGCCAAGCGATGTTTCGGCTGGATATATTGGTACACCCTGTCTTGAATATTGTTCATCTCCTGTTTGTTTCCGTCCGTAATCTTCGGTTTGTTTTCGGTGGGACTATTCATCACCAATGAGGGGTCAGAATAAGATTCTGGCATAACACTGGCTGTGTGGATGCCTGTTCCCTCTACTTCTGCGTTCTGTTCTCCAGTGGACGTTGTGTGATGATGATCCTTCTTCATCAATCGTTCTTGTAATGCGTCGTCACCGTTGTTTCGTGGATCATTCAGATAACGTTCATCTTCCAACTGATTGCTCAACAGATCGTCATTGAGATGGATGTGCACTGAATTATACGCAACATTTTCCCCTCGACTATTTGGCAAACGTCTGGTAAAGCCGTGCTTCGAAACACCAATATGCCGATTATGAATCGTTCCCGAGTCCACGGTCTTCTCAGCATCGCTAGAAACTCGACCATGGTCTCGGTGTTTTGCACCATAAGTTTTATGCTCGCCAACTTTTCTCAGTGGACTAGGATATCTGATTTGTTTATCATGAGCATGGGCCCGTTTCACGTTATTCAGCACGTGTTTGTACATGGGAGCTTCGTTGGGGTCGAAGATGTCCGTGTATTTAATTGGCTGACGCTCTATTTTATTATTGTTGAGCAAATCAGTCTGGTCAACAGCATGTCCACTGCTCAGAATCCTCGTGGTCATTTTGAGATCGGAGATGTCGTGTGGAGCAGACAAAGGTCGCACCATGCCATGTTTAGGAAGCAGTAACTGATACACTCTGTCGTGTATCTCCTGCATTCTATCCATTTGATCCTGGTGAAAAACTGGGGGTGTATTCGTTTTGACCTCATAATGGGGTGACTGGGGGTCATAAAAGTGTCCCAATGTGCGTCGATTCCTTGTCTGCTCCTCTAGCTGATATTTTTGCAAATTGATATTGAAGCGCGGATTCCCAAGATCGACGGGTTCGATAAGACTGGCCGGGTCGTGACCTGCAGCATCTTCAACATCCTCATTGGGCTCTTCATTTACAGTGATGTATTCCGGGACTTGCATTGAATGATCCAAAGCCTTCTCCGTGGGAATCCTCGGCAATTGTCTGGAGAAACCGTTTGTGTATTGTCCAATATGCCGACTAACACGCTTGCCAGTATCCATGGCCTTTTTCTCTAGACTCTTCTGATGTCGTGTTTTCAACAGCCGTTGGTCTCGGTGTGTAGGGCGAATCCTGTGCTTGTCAGATGCATGTTTACTATATTTCCTTATTGGAGTAGGAAATTTGGTGTGTTTTCGTAATTTATCATGAGCATGTGCCAGTTTCACGTTATTCAGCACGTGTTTGTACATGGGAGCTTCGTTGGGGTTGAAGATGTCCGTGTATTTAATTGGCTGACGCTCTATTTTATTATTGTTGAGCAAATCAGTCTGGTCAACAGCATGTCCACTGCTCAGAATCCTCGTGGTCATTTTGAGATCGGAGATGTCGTGTGGAGCAGACAAAGGTCGCACCATGCCATGTTTAGGAAGCAGTAACTGATACACTCTGTCGTGTATCTCCTGCATTCTATTCATTTGACCCTGGTGGAAAACCGGTTTTTTATCCGTTTTGACCTCATAATGGGGTGACTGAGGGTCATAAAAGTGTTCCAGTATTCGAGATTTATCGGTGAGCTCTTCTAGTGGGTCTTCCGACAGTGATTCCACAGGATTGCTAGGATCCAATATAATTGCTCGATCGTGACTTTCAGCATCCTCGAACATTTCCCCTACTTTGACGATGGTTGTGTGTTTCTGGAGCTTTCCTGCACTGTTCGCAATATCCTGCAATACGTTTTCATTCGTAGTTTTGACATCATCCAGTGCATGTGTTCCAACAGGACTTGACGGTCTTGATGGCTCATTTGATGCATGAACCAAAGTGGGCTTGGAAGAAACTACTTCTGGTGTTTGGTGCTGTATGTTGTCTAGTATGCCCTTCTGAATCCTTGCAATTCGCTCATGCAATGCTGCTCTTCTAAGAAGTTTTTCTTGTGATAATCCCGGCGGTTGTTTCGGATTACTTTGAACCTTTAAGTGTTTACGGAGACCAAGATAACGTCTTCGACGCATCGAAGGAGCACAGCGTCCAAAAATCTTGAACATCATTCGTCGCAGTCTGGCCAGGGCATTGTCCAAGTCCAGCGATTCCATGCTGTTTGTGTGACGCACGAGCAACAGATGCATGTTACTCTCGTCTGACGAGCTAGGATTGTCGTTATTGGCCAGATGCAGCAAGCGGTGAGTTTCTTTCCAGTACGGTGTTTTCATTTTAGAGTTCGGTGATTCACGTTTTCTTCTCTTCGCTCCGTCAGAATAGAGATATTCATTGTCTACTGGAGCAGTTGAAGAGTAAGGAAGTCCAGATTCTGATAACTGATTGCCCGCAGGCTCATCTAGATTCTTTTTCGGGCTGTCGTTTTCAGAAGAATCTACTCTTCCCTCTTCGGTATTTTGTATTCCACTCTTGCGGTCGTTGTCCTCAGTATTATGTGGTTGAAGGGGCCAAGAATAGACTGCCAGTATCCACTTGCGAAAATTCCCTTCGTCCGGTTGGAATATTACTGTCCTATCGTGGCCGTTCCATTGTATGTTGGTGAAGTTCTTGTTCAACAGGTCAGAGGCCATGCGATCCCACTCATCATCAGCCTGTTGACCTGACGAATCCGTGTTTCCAGATGTTAGAGATGGATCGTTGCATTTGATGGTATGTCTCGCTCGAAAAGCTGGGCTGTCCTTAGACGTATCCCTGTTTTCGGTAGCATCGTCCGGTGGACGTTGTAGATTAGGGTGGTGTTTGCCATCGCCCGCTGATAACAGCAGGAAAAGGCAGAGCATTAAAGAGAGCTTCATGTTGCGCACTAACTGTTGCACTCAACAACGAAGAATGATCGAACTGAAAAAATTGCCAGCATCAAAGCTCGGTATATCTTCAACGCTGAAAATATTTCACGTGATATATTTCGGCGCGCTACTGCAACGATGATAAAATGTGACATATTTTGTTTGTTTTTTTTTGCTATAATTGTTCTTGATATTCTCATGCTTATCAAGTCGAGCATACCATAGGAGTCTTACCATAGGCTGTCGGAAAAATTGATAAGAAGAGAAATAAATATAAATAAAACAATCAGAGTTTTCATAATAAGAATGAGAGTGAAGAGAATGAAGTCCAAGACTTAGATGAATGAAAGACATGGAAATCATATATAATATTACCAGGACAGAGCTCAGGAGCACGGTTAAAAGGAGATAAATGTACTGCACAAGAAATATAATCCATAATAATCAAAATTAGATGATCTATATTAGCAGAATACAACCTAACAGCCGGGTATAATTCGAGTCAAACACCTTCTAGAGTTATCTTTTTAAACTTCTAAAGCCAATACGTGTCATACAATGATTGAAAACTCCTTGCTTTCACTTCCCGAAGCATGGGTCATAAATGCGCCTACTGGTAACCCTCCATTTTAAGCCCTCTAGATCCGCCATTGATCGGTTGATCGGAGGAGAAATGATGAAGCACTGAAACGCAATGCACTAAAACTGACATCCGTGTGTTCTTTGACTTCAATACTAAGAGTAATAATATGAATAATAATTCCAGTGTGAACTGCAAAATATCACGACACAAGCAAATCAATCAATGATTTCAATGTGCAAATCAATGTGCACGCAGCAGAGAGTTTGCGAGTTGGCCAGAGTGTAAGAGTGTGTGTGTGTGTGTGAGAGAGAGAGAGAGTGCAGAAAGGAGTGTCAGAGAGTGTCAGAGAGCGGGGAATATGATAGAGCCACAGTGAGAGAGAACAATACTCCAGCTGCCACAACAGCTGATTTGTTGCATGACAAGTGCTCGACACAGCTTGTGTATAATACAGACATACAGACAGACAGAGAGAGAGAGAGAGCAAAATAAAGAGGATAGGAAAGAAATAGAGTGAGAGAGAGAGGGAGGGAGAGAGTACTGACGCCGAGGCGAGGTCCATTTGTTCAACGTTGACATTTTCCGGGAATAATTCCGACAGTTCGCTGAGCAGCGCATTGACCAGATGTGAATTGCGAACCACAACCTAACAACAAACAACAACAAACATCAACAAACATCAGTACACATCAACAAACATCAGTAAACATCAGAAAATATCAACAAACATCAGAACAAAACATAAACACACACGCACACACACAGACACACACACACACACAAGCATAAACACACACACAAATATCACAGGGAAAACCCTAAAAATTAGAACTAAACAAAATAAACTTATCATATTAAACAAAAACAAACAAATACACATAGATACCCGTAGATACATGCATATGGAAAAACAAAGACACACACACACACATACATACACCCAAATTGAAAAACAAACACACACAAACACATACATCCAGGAGTCCTGACACGCCGGTGCCCAGTGAAGCCCAGTGAAGCCCCAGTGAGCCCCAGTGAAGCCCAGTGAAGCCCAGTGAAGCATGCCTGTCACCTTGAGCTCGTGAAAGAGGTCGTGATGAGTGAGACGCAGTTTGTTCAGCAGCTCGTAGTCGAAATAGCCGGCCTGTTGGACCAGCTCGACGGCGCGGCCACTGAGTCGCAGCGCACGCACCGACAGCAGGCCGGCGGCGGTCTTCAGCGGGTCGTAGATGAGCACAAAAGAGCCGGCAAAATGCTGCTGGTACTGACGCTGCGACTCGAGCAGCTGGCGAGACACATACTGCTGGCTGCTGGACGAGCTGAGGTAGCAGCCGACTGACAGATAGTCCACGTTGACCAGCCGCAACAAGCGCATCATGTCCAACTGGTAGCGCTCTGATCATAATCATCACCATCACCATCACCATCATCATGATCACGTTGATTATTACTTATTACAAGATCACGATCCTCATGATGATCACGACGATTATTGTTATTTATTACATAATCATTATCAGTATTATATATCACATCATTATTATTATGTATTACATTATCATAATGGTTATTATTTATTACAGGCAAATCCGGTAAGATTCAATTGAAAGAGTGTAGACATTTACTAATCATTATTAACATTACTTTTATAATACAGTGTGGGGCAGCTAACTGCTAATTTATATTTTATATATTATTTTTCCATATATAACACATTATTTAAGGTTTTAAGTTAAACAGTTGTAAATATTGTAGCAGTCAAGCGAGGAGCCATATTTTCAATAAACTGAGCAAGCCGGGTTCCAACATTTTACTAGACTTTTTCCACCATATCGATGGTATATCGTTGATGGCATGGCGTATATTGTTCTCAAGGTGAGCTACAATTCGTGGACGGTGCAAATACACAAGAGATTTGAGGAGCGCCATAGAAAAGAAATCACAAGGAGCCAAGTGAGATGACCGAGCAGGCCACAGAAGGTCGGCTCTCGTGGAGATGAGGCGGTCAGGGAGGTGCTCTTTTAAAAGATCCTTTGAGTGTCGTGCAGTGTGTGTGTCGTGGCTCCATCCTGCTGAAACCACACATCCTCCTAGGTCCAGTTGTTCAAGTTTTGGGAGGAAAAATCCTCAATCATTTGGCTGTAGCGAGCTGAAGTCACTGTAACAGCGCATTTGTTTTCTTCAAACAAGCGAGCACCAATTATCCTCGTTCTCGAAATTGCACAGCACACAGTCACACGTTCGCAATCAACTGTTTGCTTGTCAACTCAGCCATTGATGTGAAAGTGAGCCTCATCACTGAATAACACGATTGCGTCTTGATACAGGCTTCTAATGAACGCTTCACATGCTACTTGACGAGCAACAAAATCGCGTGCACAAACCTCTTGCACCGCAGTTAATTTGTAGGCATGCAAGTTCAGGTAAGAATGAAGAGTTCGTCTGACAGAGCGGTCACAAATGCCAAAGCAGCATCAGGTTTGCGTGCCGAAAGTCCGGGAGAATGCAAAAATTACTGCCTTACAGCAACACTGAAGTCGTGGTCTTGGTGGCACATTGACGTCCTGCCTAAATTGCTGAAGCCATGAAACAATCGTTTGCCGACCGGAAACCCGACCTGCTGGTCCAACATTGAACTGAGTGCGGAAGGCACGTTGAGTAGCGATAACAGATCGGTCGTTCGAAAAAACAACTTGTTGAATGCAAACGTTCGATGCTCGCCTGACAACTGCATTATAATTACTGACGTGATGACAAACAAAACTTAAGGACCTCGCTTTCGAATGAGACCAACCACACCCTTCTACGACTCGGCCTCCACACTTAACGCTAAATACAAACCAGCAAAATTAACTGCAGCAGCCTGAAATATTATTACATCAGCATCGAAAACGATCGACATCACACACACACACGCACACACACACCAAGATCAACAAACACCAACATTAAGCGAGAGCACGAGATTCCGACGTTAACAGAACGTTGACGATTAAGAGGTCAGCATATCAGAGATTCAGAGATAGACCGATCGGAGATGAAGAGATCAGAGATTAAAATATTGGCAGATCACAGATTCAGATATCAGTGGATCAGAGATTCAGAGAACAGACCTTCGTCGGTGCCCTCCGGATTGCGCGGATAGGCGAAACAGTTGGTGACCTCGAGTTTCTGTTCGAGCGGCAGTCCCAGCAGCACTCCCTGCGCCTCGTCGTGATAACCGCCCGACTCCAGGTGACAGTGTCGGATAATTTTCATCAACGCCTCAACACACACACACACACATACATACAGACACAAACACACACACAGACACACACATATAGAAATTAGTTCCCAACTATGCGAAGTGACAGTGTTGTGCTGAAAATATTATTTGTCCGCCATTGTGTGTTTGTCGAGTTTTTATTGTTACAGTGAGTGCCAATGTATCAACTCGTATTATTTCAAGTTAATGAAATAGGCCGGAATATAGAAACCGGAATAGAATTACCGCTGAAATACACTAGCAGATATTCTCGACGAAGAGCGTGTGCTAAACAAACCAAAACGGCATTTTTCCAAAATATACAGACCAAGACCGACATGAAAATTTGACCAAACGCGCTCAATTGACACAATTCCCTTGGCATATGAAAAAAACAAATAAATTAAAATTTTTGGCGTGCTTAATGTTATCCAGTGTCGTACAAACAAACAGGATATAATTAAACACGGATTCAAATGAAGAGCACAAATGAACATGTTGATCACTATTGCGAAAACAAGACTCCAATAGATTAAAAATATATATCAATACTCACCAGTCCTTCAATAACGACAACATCAATTTTCGGTACTTCACTTGGCTTTACGACCGACATTTTAACAGATATATTCGCCAATTTTAACAAGCAACACGAAGAAACATGCGGCAAGCAGCCAAAACCGTCAAGGTACGCTAGAATTGTCGAATATGTTTCAAACGATGCCAATCGCAAGAAAGCCAGTAACGAGAATTGCCACGCCATATGAATTCATCTGAACTTTGAAATCGCCGAACGTTGCTTACATACAATGAAAAGTTAAATTAATTCACCAAGAATAGCTCCAAAATATATTCACTGAGGCATGGTATGATTTACATAATTATTCTCTAATCGATTATTATTGGCGCATTCACCTTGCCCATCAATTATATCAACAATAACAAAAACAACATTCAGATTGCGCATAAATATATTGTAGTCAACAGAAACACAAAATTCAAAATACATTTTTGAAAACAGCACGTGCACTTCATCAGACACTACACGAACACACACATCCACGTATAGGTGCACCTTTAATGTTTGTACAAATCAAAGTGACTTTTTACATCATAATTATACGTATAAGAACGTGCATGTGTGCAGGGAAACTCATGAATAACTTCCACGTGCGTTTGTGTGTAATTTTCTCCACGATTTAAAATACGCTCTTAAAATACCTCAATGAATTTGTGTACGCCTGTATTGGAGTACTAAAAGTAGATCATACAAATTGTGTAAGCATACACGCACACACACGCAAACGCACACACAAACACACACACGTGCACGCAAACACACACGCACACACACAAACACACAGAAAACGTCACACATTGATCAAACAGATATAATGGATCTGACACGCATGAACATAAATCACACATATTATGACGAAACAAAACAGAAGGCAAAAACACACAAAATAAAAAGCGCTCCGATTTACCTGTATTTCTCAAAATCAACGCAAAAAAATGTTGCAAACTTCAGCACAGTGTTGCACACACACACACACACACACACACACACACACACACACACACACACACACACACACACACACACACACACACAAACACAAATCACAAGGTTATAAAGATGTGAAGATGACTTAACATCAACAACTAGGCGAAACAGAAATAAACAGTGACGTCACACCGGGTTGCCAGGCGGTTGCCAGTCGGCGTGCGCCCAATCTGGCAACTCTGTCTGATACGACCAGCCGACACCCTGTCACGACACACACACAAAATCCCGTTGTGTGGGTAATGGCGCGATAATCCTTCTGGGTTGGTGCCTCTGCACAACGTTTTTATTTCAATTTATCCGAATTAAAAAAAAACACACACACACAAACACACACACGAAAAATCCACACATAGACGGTGACAATAGCCCAATTTGGTATATTTGGCTCGGTTCAAATTTTGTGTTTTTCAAACTGTAATAATCTAATTTTGTTTTGATTGACCAAAAATTGCAAGAAATATATATATTTTGTATCTTTGTTTTGAAAAATGTTCCTAGTTGTATGCGTTTGAAATTATTGAAATTAAATTCAGTGGTTGATACAGGATACTCATCTGAAAATATGTTTTGCAACCTTTTTGTTTTTTGATATTATATGTTCGTGTGATAATATACTCATGTCTTTTTTTAAATCGAATATTAATTCATTCTCAGAAAGAAAGCACTCAAAACAAATTAAAAAATAACGATGTAAACAACTTAACAGAGCTCAAAAATGTTGAAAGTAATAAAGTTTCCCATTGAATCGTAACAATAAATCAAAGAAAACACACACACACACATACACCAACTTACACTGTACTTGACTGCATGCAGGTACATGACCAAATCGGAAGGTTTCGGATCTCGATAATTGAGCGCACATTCGC
This sequence comes from Sacculina carcini, assembly GCA_916048095.2. Classification (NCBI taxonomy): domain Eukaryota; kingdom Metazoa; phylum Arthropoda; class Thecostraca; family Sacculinidae; genus Sacculina; species Sacculina carcini. The sequence goes on along the minus strand of OU696592.1, from coordinate 3,132,471 downwards.
GACAATTTGCATCGAAAAACGTGACATCACTAGTGACGTCACTTGTTACGTCACTTGTGACGTCATTGGTTGAATTTTTGGACGACGGCGAAATTGCACCAGTTTGATCTGACAAAGACACACACACACACACACATAAGTACACACAAACACACACACACACATGCGGATAGGCGTAGATAAAACGCGCAAGGAAATAACAGCGCATTATCGCAAAGCCCCTCAGGGGAATTACTACGGCAGTTATACTAACATGCTGCCGTTGTAAAACCTCGTCGTGTTGATAGTACTGCGTGTGCACACGCTCAGTGGCGGCTCCAAGAAGGGGGAATTGGGGCTTAAAGGGGCTAAATACTCCACCTATAAATTCCTGACCATGCACGTTTTGAGTTTAGTGGCTTATGTTTCGTCAAAGGTGCGTATCTTTTCTTTAGCCCCCCAATGGAAAAATTCTGGCGCCGCCACTGCATACGCTGTATGTACATACTGCCGCAGGCAATTTTCTCCAGAACGACAATAAGCCAGACAAAACAGCGAGACAAACACGCACTCGGCGATTTTTCACCATTCTGCTTTGAAAGCAACGACAAGCATTAGCATATAAAACACGTTTATCCTAATCAATGCTCTCACAAACACGCACACACTGACACTAACACCCACACACACACACACACACATACACACACACATACACATACACACACACATTATTGTCAGAACAATGAATCCGATAAAATATCCAGCGACAAAAGGCGTATATTTGATGTTATATAAATATTGAAATCGATGAGCAAAATGAAATGGGAAGAGCTGGAACGTTATAAATTGTACATGATTGCAATCTGCATGCAGTTTGATCATCAACAAATTCACACAGAGAGAGAGAAACGAGAAATAGCATTAGAAAATTAAGCCATATTGGGAAATTTCTTAGAACAGCCGAATAAATCAATTATAAATTAGCACAATGGGGAAATAAATTGAATTGAGTATTTAACAATCAAATTAATAAACAATATGTCAAATGACAATATTATTATTATTAATTACAGGCAAGTACAGTAGCATAGGAAGAGTGCAAGTGCACTATTACCACCCTGCGGTGACCCCCATGTACCGGAAGCGCCCACAAATATATAGAGCGAAAGAGAGTTCAAAAAGTAAGGAGCTTTAGAGAGAAAATTGTTTGAAAACAAAATAATAAATAAATAACAATAAACAATGTATCCGATAACACTGCAAAATGTCACTCTCCACCCACACTGCTCAATAAATCACAACAATTAACAATAAAATATGCGATTGAATAAATCATAAATTAAAGTTTATATTCATAACTTGGCACCGATTAAACACAGCAAATAAAAACAACAAAACAAAGGTGAATACAAAATTTCCAATATCAAATTGAATTAGCCAAACATACACACACATACAAACATACACACACACATACAAACAGACACACACACATACAAACAGACACACACACGCGTGTTTGAAATGTCCTCATTAGGAGGCTAGGCTTGACGTTGGAAAAGAGCGAATTTGAAAAGAATGCACGCTACCAACTCTTAAATGGAAAAACTTTGCGTGTGCGCATGTCAGTGTGTGTGTGTAAGTGTGTGTGTGTGTGTGTGTGTGTGTGTGTGTCAGTGTGTGTGTGTTAGTGTGTTTGTCAGTGCGTGTGTGTGTCTGTGTGTAAGTGTGTGTGTGTGCGCCAGTGTGTGTGTGTGTGTGTCAGTGTGTGTGTGTTAGTGTGTGTGCCAGTGCGTGTGTGTGTGTGTGTGTGTGTCAGTGTGTGTGTGTGTGTGTTAGTGTGTGTGCCAGTGTGTGTGTGTGTGTGTCAGTGTGTAGGCGGGCTGAAAATCGCTCGAGAAGCCGAGAGTTATCAATGAGGGTTCATTGACCAAACAAGCCCGCCACGAGTTGAGACATAAGTTATTTGGCAAGTTGACTCAAGCGTGACTCGACACAACCAACCATCACTCATTGACATAACAGCCTCACGCCAAAGGCACACACACACACACACACACACACACTCATACACACTGACACACACACACACACACACACACACACACTCATACATAACGCTTGCAATCTAGCGTTGCAGTTGAATTGCCGAGAAAAAATCTTGCTGTAAAACAACAGTACAAATGCACAAAAATTAACCGCTAAAGCCATTTGCAAACGATTACACAACAAACACTTTCATAAACGTAACATAAATTCATACGTAACATAACATAACATATATAATCAGCATATATGCATAACATATATGCATAATTCAGCATATACATAAGATACGCACATAACATAAATGCATAATACACACATAAACATACACAAGATGTATACATACATATAGCACGCATACAAAACATGCCTGCATACCATACGTTCATAACACCTGTATACCTGACACACATACAGGTATAGCGTGGCATAACACAGGAGTTGTGGCTAGCTCACCTGGACAAGGCAGAGTGGCGGAGGAAGAGGTAGAGGAAGAAGAGGAGGCCGGAGAGGCGGACTGTGATCCGGCGCCGGAACTCTTCACTCCGGCCGGATCCGTAGCTACGGCAGCTACATCATCTCCGGCGGCCGGATGTTGGTCAAGATCGGACGCCAGCCACGACTCGGCATTGTGAATATTAATGAGCTCGGCCACCAGCTGCTGGTCGGTCTTATCCAGGAGGCCTCCGCGACCTTTCAGCCGGCCGAACACGCTGTCGTTGTAGAGCGGGTCATTGACTATGGGATGGCCTGCAGTAATAACAAGTGATTTGTTCTCATGTTTGTGCGATAGCAGGTGTATTGTCTTCTATCGTGTCTGTCAGTGTCAGTAAACTCTGAAACGTTACAGAATATAGGCAAGCTTTTGGAGTGTTTGAGTCGAAGCGACCAGAAACTGGCAAGATATTTGGAATCTAAAAGATCACAAAATGCGAAATTACAATAGGATTTAATCGCCTTTACAAACGCGAAAACATACACATACAACCTCCCGAAACTCTCCCGTAGTGCCGTTCAATAAGAGGATGCCGTTCTATTTTTCCACTAGCTGGTGAGAATTTTGAAAAGATACGGTAAATTGTATGGATGGAAAATTACCCACTAACAAAATACACAAATACAGGATAACTAATCACAAACTTAATAATAAAAATGAGTCAGTATTTTATTGCCGAAAGAGAAGAATTCTTCAAAGTGACGATAAATTGGAGCAGCCGTTCAAGTAGATATTTTACGATATATATACCCACCTACACACACACACATACACGTACCCAGACACACACACACACACACACACATACAGACACGTACCCAGATACTGAAGATGCACGCGGATCTGGTGCATGCGTCCCGTGTGAGGTCGACAACGCACCACAGAAGTGTGGCCGTTATAACTCAGCCTGCAAAAGTCTGTGCGACACTCCTTCACAGGCCCCCCGCTGCTAGAGGCGTTGGTGGCAGTGTCAGTGGTGGTGTCAGTGGTGGTGTCAGTGGTGGTGTCAGTGGTGGTGTCAGTGGTGGTGTCAGTGGCGGTGTCAGTGGTGGAGGAGTCACTAGGCAGAGAGACGCGACACACGCCAATCTTGTAGCTGATTACCTTGACCGGAAGTGCACAGGTGATCTCGCCACTGTGCATAACATACAGACACACAGACACAAATATAGATAGACATATAGATAGATAGACAGATAGACACACACACACACAGAGATACAAAAATATATACAGAGAAAAACAAAATTTCAGACAGACAGATCAAAAGACACACACACTGACACACACACACACTGACACACACACTGACACACACACACTGACACACACACACACTGACACACACACGCACACACAGACACGCACACACTGACACACACACTGACACACACACACACACTGACACACACACACACACACACACACTGACACACACACACACACATACAGGCAATATTAAAATACCAAGGTCACATAGATAAATTTGTTGAAAATTACAGAATTTATTGATGGTTTCATAACTGAATTTGGCCTTTCAACTTGTAACAATGATCAGAACAAGCAAACTGAATTATATAACAATATTATGCAGCGAGTATAGATACAAAGGCAAGGCGTATACGAGGTGGCTTATACTAGCAAAATAAATTCCCAATGATCAATAACACAAATTCAACAAAAACACGGCAATTTTTTCTCGAGAAACTCAACCAAATTAAAGACAAATATAATATGTAAAAATGAAAATCAAGTTTAGAAAATCTAGGAAAATAAACCAAATGAGAATTAAAAACTTAAAATGAAAAATGAATTCGAAAAATATAAAATTAACAAGTAATATAAATTAAATGCCTATCTGGCCGACACAGCACAAAACAACATATAAGTTTATACTCAATATTCTAATAAAAATGATCGATTGTAATGAGAAATTTTTATTAGGATAATAATTATTACACACACACTAATACCCGCGGTTAATCCTTTCATTTCTACCATTCTAACACCCCCCCCCCCACACACACATTAAGGTATATTTATATATTATATCTGATCAGAAACAAATTTAATACACAAGCTACGCTGAACGACAGAATCCAAGTCATCTTTTTGTGCATGTGTGTGTAAGTAAGTAAGTAAGTAAGTAAGTTGGCCTTTATTGCGCTCCACAAAAGCTTTTCAGCACAATAAGCTACTCTACAACAAGACAAATAATAATAGATGAATGAAATAAAGTAAAGAAAATGAACAAAACGGCAGATACAGTGACAGATTCGGTTAAACATGCAGCCTAGTTATGTGTGAACAAACATGACAACAATATGTTTGTGTTTGACGATTGGAAAAAGCGAGCAGGTGTGGAATGTGTTTACAGCAGTAATATAACTGGCGCGTATGACTTTCGGTTATCGTTCGAGTACACATAAACAAACACTCCTAATTTCGGTCGTTATATAATTTTATAGCGCCGAAATTGATTCGTCTACGTCCTTTTTTTTAAATTGATTCGTCTGTTTCTGTGTTGATTTTTGCTGGTATGATATTCGTTCGGTTTTTACCCATTCAGCGTTCGTTCGTGTCTAGTGTCGTATATATTTGCTGGCGAATAAAATTAGTGATCAGTTTTCGGGTGTGTGTGTGTGTTCGTCTTTCTCTCTCTTACATTGTGTGTGTGTGTGTGTGTGTGTGTGTGTGTGTTGTATTGAATCTACTCATCGCCGCATTCGATACGCTACTAAATTCAGCCAATAGCTTGACACACGTCCGCCTATCTGTCTGTCTGTCTGTCTGTCTCTGTGTGTGTGTGTGTGTGTGTGTGTGTTGGATGGACCGATATATAGAACAGCAGACAGCAATATAGCAAATGTACACACACACACACACACACACACACACACACGCATCTCCCGCCATCAATCAAGCATATAAGAACACATAAAAAATAGCCCAGACCCCCCCTCCAGCCCCGCCCCTCTCAAACATTACTGGATCAAAAGAAGAGGGGGCAAGTTACAGAGGGAAGCCAGCCCCCTCACCCCATCCCCACCGTTAAATAGTTCTTAATCAGCCACTTCGTGTGTGTGTGTGTGTCAGTGTGTGTGTGTAATATATTAACCCATATTATCCCAATGACTACATATGTAGTCATGCATTTCAGGAGGCCACCATTCATGATTTAGATATCATTATGGAATTTTAAAGGCATCAACATAATTCTGCACTTTTTTCTGGCCTATATATCTCCAAAATAGCGTTTAATTAATATACCCCTTTAATTGTGATAAGAAATAATATCGGTTGTTTTCACGTTTTCGCGCTTCTGTTACCCTTTCATGTTGAAACCTGCATACTACTGTCGTGAGTACATCAATGGTGGTCTCTTTCACTCAGTTCATTATTGAATATGTGAGAAAGATTACCTAATGAAAATCCACCTCATAAATTTCAGAACCTGTTCTTGAGGTAAGTTGAAAAATCCATGACTACATATGTAGTCATTGGGCAACGTGTCAACAAATTATATGCATCAGTTGACGACTGGGCTGCTGACTTGTTATGTACTACTAAAAACTACTAATGGTCGTTACGTACTTCTAACCTAACCTATATATATCCTTAGTGAATATCGTAGATATACAATATGTATAGTGAAGGTTTGCATGTAACAATCGCACGTGAATTTGGTCGTTCGAGGCAACCTATGGTGGCATCATCTGGCTACGTATTGTGTGGGGCATTCTGTGGTCTTGTGCTAGATGAAATGGTATCGCTGGAATTTTGAAATTTGTAGTTTGGTTTGTGATTTTTTCCCTACAATGTAAGTACATTGAACCTTTTATTTTATTTTTTTCAGGATAGCAGTCTGGATAGTGGAATGTTTCATGAACCAAGGATCAGACCCCACAAGTTTCTTGGGGATGCCATCGATTAGGCTCAGACCAGGGATGGAGATGTGGACATTGTTATTACTGGTCCACCAAGCGGAGGTGACGACAGTGACATAGAACAGGTCGATGATGACACACTTGTAGATGTTGGAGGAATGCCAGAAGAAGTGGCAGGAGAGGTTGATGTCATGTATGAAGAATCCGATGCAGACGCTGCAACCGGTCATGTTTCTAGAAAAAAGCAAAAAGCTAAGTGAACCTAAATGGACGAAGAGTCATATTTCTGCACAAGTGGACTTTAAAAAATATGAGAAAACGAATGCAAAAAAATTGCTCCTGAAAATCTCGCCAGATATTATTGAGGCTTCTGAGTGGACTGTGTTTCAAAAAGTATTTGAAGAGATTCTTCAACATCTTGTCTGTGAAACCAATAGATACGCAGCCAGAGATAAGAATATGCCAGATTTCCAAATTACAGCTGAGGAAATGTATAACTCTTTAGGCTTGCTGATACTTTCTGGTTATAACATGCGCAAAGGTGAGAGAGACTACTGGAGCAAAGCATCTGATCTTTGTTGCCCTGGTTTCGCTGAAACTATGAGTCGCAGTCGGTTAATGCAGTGTATTGCTAATATTTAATATCAGTTATTGTTATAATATCAGTTAATGTATTGCTATAATGCAGGTATGGGAGGAGTAGACTTGATGGACAGATCGCTGGCAGACTTCAGGCCTACTATTCTCGGGAAAAAATGGTATTGGACTTTGATAATCAACGCAATAAATATCGCAGTTGTGTACAGCTGGAGAATTTATCAACTATCAACAAATTCTGAATCAAAGCAAAAGGATTTTCGAAGAAGTTTGGTCACCGCTATGCTATATCAGTCTCAACCTAAGCCAAGATCAGCCTCACGATCTGGGCCTTCATTTTCTGTTCTAGAAGATGTGAGGACTGACAACAGAAATCATTACCCACAAAGCTGCCCAATTAGACGCTGCGCAGTTTGCAAAAAGAATTGCAGAATACAGTGTGCAAAGTGCAACAAGTCCCTCCACTTGAAAGAGTGTTTCCAGAAGTTTCATGAAAAATAGAGGTGCAGTTTCATATGAATATATTCCATTTATCGTTTAATTGCTATGATTATGTTGTTATGATGAAGTGTTGAATATAAAATGTTTTAAAAGGTGTTTATTTGTTCAGAAAATGTTATCTTGTTGGTTTACCTAAGAACTTGAAAAAATAGCAACCACCTACGAAGAAGAATATCTGTGATGGTAATATATCAGGTTACCTGCCCAATGACTACATATGTAGTCATGCTTATTTTAAGCAAACATGTCTTAGATTAAAATTCAACCGAATTTATTCTTAATTGTGGTGTTTTGAGTTAACATTCAAAATTTGATCAACTTTGAAAAATATTTAGACATGTTGGGTTTATTTGGGTTAATTGAAATTGAGGGCTGTGTGCACACGTGTGGCTGTGTGCCCAAACGAAAGCACTCAGTCGTTATTTGAATAGTTAATCTCATTGCACTAATGTCTGTATACCGCCTGGGGCAATCCCAGCCATACACACATACACACACACACACACACACACACACACATACACAAGGAGAGCAAATCATGCACAGTGAGGAAGAGAGCGAGTACAGAGTGTGAGATGTGTGTGTGTGTGTATATTGGTGTGTGTGTGCGTGTATGTGTGTGTATATATGTGTGTGTATATATATGTGTGTGAAGAAAACAATATAACTTCACAAATATAACTTATACTACATTACACACACACACACACAAACACACGCACACGCACACGCACACGCACACGCACACACACAGTGTAATACGAGCAAACACATTTTTGAATAGTGTGACGCCTATGCAAAAAAGTCAACTTGAAAATTTCATACAAAGTCCATACAACAAACACCTTAACCCTCGTATTACCTTCAAATAAACTAACACTTTTTATCCTTTGGGGTCAATTTGACCCCAGCTGTATTAACGAGGTTTAACATATTCAAGATTATGCATTTAATATGTATTTAAGAGGTTTAGCATATTTTCACACTATAATTACATAATTATCAAAATATGAACAACATCAACATAAAATAAACGGCAAAACGCGTAATGCAGTCACATTTTCCATCTATATTCGATATTATTGAACACAAGGAATGCACAGTGTACACGTATGCTGCTTACAAATGTACTTTCTGCATTTGTGACATACACTGCTGGTTTTTGAGTCGTTCCTGTGAGGGCACATTTGGCATATACCGCGTGTTTACCTCTAACAGGCACTGCAGCATATGTTGATGGCGGTACTTGTCACTGAATGTGTTTGACCACGTCCGCTGCAGCTGTTGATGTTCTAGGCAGATATTCCCTTCTCTCGAAGTTGCTCCAGAAATTGTCTTCTTTTGCTAAGATTTCCTTTACCCCAGTCTTGGTTGATTTCGCGCCAGAGAACAAACGCTTTGTAGGCTCTAACATCAATAACGTGGAAGAAAACAACCAGTGGCCAGCTCGCTGTCATGCGCCGACAGCTGTAAGTAGCTGTTACTTTATCCAAATTATCAACACCTTTTGTAGCATTGTAATCAAGAATCATTTGGGGCTTTCTGTCTTCTCGAGCGCTCAAGGCGCCATCCTCGTGCATAGTGTTCATCAGTAGCACATTTTTCTTTCTTTCCGAGCAATACGATGCCACAGTAGTGCGATCTGTATAGGTCAATATTGAAGAGTTTACTCGCCTATCCTTCATGCACAGCAACTCGTGAGGAAACTCAGGCTTGTTTTTCCTCACTGTTCCAACCATAGAAATGAATAGACCCACTAAAATGTGTTTAAATTCATGCCAATTATCAGTATGAGTTCCAGTTGTATGGGGTCAATTTGACCCCAAGGAGCAAAGTCGTGAGAAAAAAAATTTGACATTAAATTTGTTATTTCATTATAAAAAATTGGGACATAAACGAATTGGTAGACAATTTTGAACAAAGTCAGCAAAAATCAGCCAAGTTCGAATTATTGTTATCAAGTTATATTGAATTGAAAATCGCTTGGGGTCAAATTGACCCCAAAGATAATAGGAGGGTTAATTAACAAATATATTTTTTTAAAGTACACAAAAACACCATTAGCAGTCCATCACACCATATCAGCAAAATAACCCTGCTACAGATCGTAATGACTTGTTTAAACTTATATTTTAAGTTATTTAAAAGTTATATTTATGATATATTTGAATTTGTTTTAAAGCTTAAAATTAGTTTAGTGCAAAGTATTCAAGTTAAGTTAGTTTAAATTATTTATTTAGTAATTAAAGTTAGTTTAGTTTAAAGTATTAAAAGTAAGTTTAAAGTATTTTAAAGTTATTTTATTTTGAGCTATATTAAAGTTATATTATAAGAGGGAGTAACTGTTATGGAAAGTGCGCAGACGGAGAAATTTTGATCTGTAAATCGCAAAAATTTGACTGATTTGGGCTAGTTGTAAAATTACAAATTCACAAAATATTTTGAAGCAAATGGAATCAAAATCCCACCCGCACTCATCAAGACTCAAATGTTCGTAAAATAAGTGTCACCCTAGTGTGTGTGTGTGGAAGAGAGAGAGAGAGAGCGTGTGTGAGAGTTAACCTGGGAAATTCTCCCTCCACTCTGCACACATACTCCTTGGACACCTGTCGGGAGCGCATCTGGGATTCCAGCTGACGCGCCTTATCAAGCGTGCGACCAAACAACAACAAACCTGACATACACACACACACACACACACACACACACACACATACACACACACATACATAAAATTGACCACGGAACAAATAAGACAAAGAGGAGACATAATTACGATAATTAAAAGCCCGACTGGAAAAGATCAAATTGAACACGAAAATGTTTTCAAATCTGCAAAATCTAGACGAGCAAATTGCACAAACAACTTATACAGAATCCGATTAAAAGAGATATTTAGATAAATATATATTTCAAACAGAAACCTCAACGATTGCACCACAATTCCCGCCTATATCACAAACCAGAACACAATCAAACAAATTAAAGATAATTATGACAACTGGAAGACGGACACACACATACATACATACGCGCATACATACATACGCCCACATGGGGTGTGTTCGCTGCACAATCGCTTCAGAAGTGAGCAACTTCCGAAGTGCACAAATAATAGACTGGTTCACAAGCGCGACATTAATTATTGTTTATCACTCAATTACCAGGTGATGTTTGCTACGCTCAGGTGTGCTAATATTTTTTATTACGAGTTCATTTTTCCCGTAATATTTGAAAATATATAAATTCAGTATTGTTGCAGTTCTGAACGAATTATGCTCGAAATACGCGCGTAAAAATACACGTATGCTTGTGTATGTGTGTGTGCTTGTGCGTATATGTGCGTGTGTATGTGTATCTATATATATAAAAGAGATCCTCTGTGTGTGTGTTTGTGTGTGTGTATGTCTGTCTGTCCCAGCCTTCTTGATCCATTTTCTATCAGCTGTTACTTGGCCATCACTTAACGTACCCGCTAAAAATTTGTACCATCACGTTGGAAATTTTCTTGTCTACACTTTACACTAAACTTTAAATTTTAAAAATAAAACCAAAAAAAATTATAGCGGTGAAAAAACAAAATGAACCCTGAAAAATGCGAAAATTTTGGTCAATTTTCTGAAGACTACTTCTCCTAAACCAGCAATGGTACAGCTATACAAATTATACCACTGTGTAGAACATTTTCTGTTCTACTCAACGAATTATAATTTATACCCAAAAATTAAATATGAAACATGTAAAATGGAAAAAAAATCAATCTACATTCAAAATTTTATTTAAACTCCACGCGTCCGATTTTCTATACTTTTCTCTCTATTTCTCAAAAACTAATTATCACACATCTAAATAAATAATACCTGGTGTAAAATAATACCTAAATAAATCATGCTGGGAATTTTGTTTGCTACAACACGGTAAATTTTTTAATTTTCCAAAGTGTATTAAAAAAAGTTACGGCGGTGTGAAGTGTAAATGACAAAGTCAAAAAAGCAAAATTAGCACACAAAAACGTGAATATTTTGGTAAATATTCCGCTATCTATTCCTCATAAACCAGCAATGGTACAGCTATAAAAATTTTACTATTGTGTAGATAATTTTGTGTTCTACAAGAAAAGTTATTATTTATACCCACAAATGATACAAAAAACGTGTAAAATTGGCAAAATTCTCAAATACATCCAAAATTACACTTGAACACCGGGTGACTAAAATTAATTCATTTTTCTACTATTTCTCAGTAACTATTAGTTATACATAAGAATAAATAATACCATAGTGCTAGAAATCTTGTTTTCTACAATACGGTATAATTTGTAATTTTCCAAAGTATATCTGAAGGAAGTTACGGCGGTGTAAAGTCAAAAGGACATATTGCCAATTTTACAGTTATTATGCGCACTTGCGATTACACAGGAATATACTACTGTGTAGATAATCTTGTGTTCTACAAAATAAGCTATAATTTATATCCACAAATGAAACAAAAAACGTGTAAAATTGGCAAAATTCTCAAATACATCCTAAATAACACTTGAACACCGGGCGACTAAAATTAATTCATTTTTCTACTATTTCTCAGTAACTATTAGTTATACATAAAAAAAAATTATACCATCGTGCTAGAAATCTTGTTTTCTACAATACGGTATAACTTTTAATTTTCCAAAGTGTATCTGAAGGAAGTTACGGCGGTGTAAAGTCAAAAGCACATATTACCAATTTGACAGCTATTATACGCACTTGCGTTTACACAGGATTATTATTATTATTATTATTAATTACAGACAAATCCAGTAGCATGGGAAGAGTGCAAGCACTATTACCACCCTAAGGTGGCCCCATGTACCGGAAGCGCCCAAAAGATTCAGAGAGAAAGAGAGTTCGAAGAGAAAAAAGTCTAGAAAGAGAGTTGGAAAGAAAATAATAAATAAATAACAATAAATAATAAACCATCATCCGATAACAATCCATAATGTCACTCCGCCCACGTTCCTCAATAAATAATAACAATCAACAATAAATATGTGATTCATTAAGAAGAAAAAAAAACAGCCATCAATAAATAAGAATAAATATTAATAAATAAGTAATAAATAACAATCAAGAACAATACATATGATTCAAAAAAGAAACATCCAACAACAACAATAAATATAAATATGATTCAATAAGTATATACACCAATAATATACACCGATTAATTTCACTGAAGCCCAATCACAATTAAGAATGCATCATATTAGCTCCAAGCATGGATGGTGTGGTTTTATTGGGTACAGTTTAATTAATGCTACACTATACTGAATAGAATGGCTATATTGTCCTCAATATTTACACATGAATTGTTCCGCCCGACGGGCGGGTAAAATACTACTGGGAACAAAGTTAACTACTGAATTTTACTGTATAATTTAATTGGTTTAATTTCAAGTTGCATAAGCGTAAGTTGCATAAGGATATGGGTTGTAATATCATGCAATGCCAACTATATGAATATGCTGCTTTAGCGGATGCATAAATCTGGAATTATAGAGATGACAGAAGGTTTCATTGTTTTGATAGTGTTACACTTATGAATTACTACACACGAAGGATGGGTGTGAACTTGAGCAGTGTTGAGGAAAAAAACTTCGTCAATAATTAAAACAAGAATTTACAAATTTATATTTTTCTATTGGATAAGCTTTTTGCTTTTTGATTCATTATATCCTATTTATAGTTTCCCACGACGGGCGGGTTTAAATACGAGGCAGTTCGAGGGAAAATATTTTGCCACATCTAAATAAAAACATTCACATTTAGACTTTTCTATTGGTCAATACTTTTTATGGGTTTACTTTTTCTTTTTTAATTTCTAATCATTTTATTTTAATTCAATATTCATTTTACTTTATTTATTGCTCTGCACAAAGGGCGGGTTTTAATGCTAGATGGTGATGTTGAGTTAGAAATATATTTTGAAAACATTATGATAAAAAAATTAGTCATTTTTCATTGTTTTGTGTCAGAGTTCTGAATTATTCAGCACGACGGGCAGGTTTAAATAGGATTTTTTTGGGTTCACCCTTTTCTTTAATAATTCATAATTATTTTCTCTTATGAATTGAATACAAATATAATAGTATGAACTGTTTCGCACGACGGGCGGGTTTACATGCTGGAATTTTCATTGTTTTGTACGTGTTAGTGTTCTGAATTATTCCGCACGACGGGTAGGTTTAAATATGAGGTGGATTAAGGGATAATATTTTGTCAAATTTATAATTAAAATATTCACATCTAGAGTTTTTAATGGTGAACGTATTTACAGGTTAAATTTTTTGCTTTTTAATTTCTATACAGTTTATTCTATGGATTGAATATGCATTTTATTTTATGAATTGTTGAGCACGACGGGCGGGTTTCAATATGAGGCGGGTTAAAGGAAAATATGTTGTCAAAAAAATAAAAATAATTAAATTTAGACTTTACAATTGAGTAAGATTTTAATGAGTATATCTGTTTTATTTTTTAATTTGTAATATCTTCATGAATTAAATATGAATTTCATTTTATGAATTGCTCCGCACAACTGGCGGATTTCAATGCTAGACGGTGATGTTAAGTTATATATATATTTTGGAAACATTATGATGAAAAGGTGTAGTCATTTTTCATTGTTTCGTGTCTGAGTTCTGAATTATTCAGCACGACGGGCATGTATAAATATGAGGCGGTTTAGGCAAACTATTTTGTGAAAATAAATACGAAAATATAGAAATTTAGGCTTTTTTATGGGTTTACTCCACTCTTTTTTAATTCATATTCCTTTTCTCTTATGAATTGAATACAAATTTAATAGTATTAATTGTTTCGCACGACGGGCGGGTTACCATGCTAGAATTTTCATTGTCTGTTACGTGTTTGTGTTCTGAATTATTACGCACAATGGGTGGTTTTATATATGGGGCGGGTTGAGGCAAAATATTATGTCAAAATAAAAATAAAAACATTCACACTTGGACTTTTCTATTGAGTAAGACACTTATGAGTTTTCATTTTTCTTTTTTAATTTGGAATATTTTTTATGAATATCAAGTTTTATAAATATTAATTTCATTTTATGAATTCCTCCGCACAACGGGCGGGTTTTAAAGCTAGTATTATATAAATACATACCAGCTGTGGCCTTATTGTGTGCCAATTTATAACTGGGATTCCGTCCTCTCAGTTGATGAAATCAATAATATAATAAAACATAAAATCTGGTGAATTTTCAGTGAATAATAACTCCTCCTTTTCAACATAATAAACAATAAAATATAACAAACTTATAAATATAAATAAATAAATAAAAACATAATTTTTTATCATTTTTAATTTTGATACATTTTTAATATATTATTTTTAATGTAATATTTTATAGACAAACCCGTTGTCGCCTGGGAAATGTTTGGCAAATAACAGTTGATTTTGTGCTGGCACTTGTGTGGACAGTGGCGGCGACAGGATTTCTCCATTGAAGGAGCTAAATATAGAAATGCCGGTGCATGGCGAAACATGAGAAACTACACTCAAATGTACATGGTCACGGTTTTATGGGGGTTCAGCGGGGCAGGGGATTGTCACATTTGAGTGAGGGATTCAGCATCTCCAAGCCCCCCTAACTGGCGTCGCCACTGTAATTAGAGGTTAAAGGTTAAATGCCTAAGTGGCAGCTGCTACACGGGATGAAGTCGAAGCTTATGAACACACACAGGTGTGTCCCGTGCACAAGGACGGAAGATGTATTAGAGAGGACCACCTCCCCAGAATGCATGACACAACACATGACTGATATCTGGTACCATCATTTACTGCTGGGTGCACAGGGACTGTTGGATTGTAGAATTCGCCCAATGAAATGCTGCTCCGCCGGGTTTCGAACCACGGACCTCACGCTTGTGAGGCGGGTGTGCTGCCACTACACCACGCAGTCCACGCAAGATTAACCCATATTATCCCAATGACTACATATGTAGTCATGCATTTCAGGAGGCCCTAAGAAAAGGCAAGGCAGGATGAAAAAGAGTGAAAGAGGCTTTTACGACTACCGTTCAGATGGTGATATAGAGATGGTCAGGTGGAATGACAATTCAGTCGTGACCATGTGCAGCAATGCTATTGGACTAGAGCCAATTCGGCAAGTGAATAGAAGAGTAAAAAACAAGGGTGTCGTGAGTGTTCCCCAGCCAAATGTGGTCGCTTGCTATAATGCAGGTATGGGAGGAGTAGACTTGATGGACAGATCGCTGGCAGACTTCAGGCCTACTATTCTCGGGAAAAAATGGTATTGGACTTTGATAATCAACGCAATAAATATCGCAGTTGTGTACAGCTGGAGAATTTATCAACTATCAACAAATTATGAATCAAAGCAAAAGGATTTTCGAAGAAGTTTGGTCACCGCTATGCTATATCAGTCTCAACCTAAGCCAAGATCAGCTTCACGATCTGGGCCTTCATTTTCTGTTCTTGAAGATGTGAGGACTGACAACAGAAATCATTACCCACAAAGCTGCCCAATTAGACGCTGCGCAGTTTGCAAAAAGAATTGCAGAATACAGTGTGCAAAGTGCAACAAGTCCCTCCACTTGAAAGAGTGTTTCCAGAAGTTTCATGAAAAATAGAGGTGCAGTTTCATATGAATATATTCCATTTATCGTTTAATTGCTATGATTATGTTGTTATGATGAAGTGTTGAATATAAAATGTTTTAAAAGGTGTTTATTTGCTCAGCAAATGTTATCTTGTTGGTTTACCTAAGAACTTGAAAAAATAGCAACCACCTACGAAGAATATCTGTGATGGTAATATATCAGGTTACCTGCCCAATGACTACATATGTAGTCATGCTTATTTTAAGCAAACAACATGTCTTAGATTAAAATTCAACCAAATTTATTCTTAATTGTGGTGTTTTGAGTTAACATTCAAAATTTGATCAACTTTGAAAAATATTTAGACATGTTGGGTTTATTTGGGTTAATTGGATGATTTGGCTGTCGCCACTTATATCTACGCAGGTTCCTTATTGACAAACATATCTTGTGCTCAGTTTGATGAATCAATAATTGATCAACACACACACACACACACACACACACACACACACACACACACACACACACACAAACACATACTGGCACAAACGCATCGTGGTCATAGCAACGACACACAACACACTCACATACTCGTATATATCAGTTCATGTCATCGAAAATGAATTGGCATCATAAATAATGGAGTTGCCAGATTCATAAATCATGGAGTTGCCAGACCTCTGTTTCAATCTGAAGTTATCAATACAAATATTTAGGAAATACACAAAATAAATAGTGGAAATTAGGCAGAAGAAAAATGCTGTATAATATTGTCAAATATATTTCATCCACACTGTACGCCGGATATAAGAGATTTGTCGGGATTGGAGAGAAAGTTTCTTATATCTGGGGTTATCTTATAACGAAGGTTCTCATATAACCGAGGTTCTCTTATAACCGAGGTTACGTAGACTAAGGCATAAAAAAGTTGACGAAGATGAATATTTTTTGGGGATCTTTGACCATTTGTCCAATTTGTATGGATTTTGAAATTGTGTTAAAATAAATTCAATGGTTGAGACAGGAGGATTGTTCTTACACACTGAAAATGTGCTTTGAAACTGTTTTCGTTTGATATTATTCCATGTTCGCGTGTTAATACATTTGTTCAATAATATTGTGTGTGTGTGTGTGTGTGTGTGTGTGTGTTTGTGTGTGTGTGTGTGTGTGTGTGTGTGTGTGTGTGTGTGTGTGTGTGTGTGTGTGTGTGTGTGTGTTTGTACCGCTAGTTAGCCGGTCGAGACGGTGAATAGTTCGCAAGTTCTTCAGGCCATGCTCCTTGGCTAATATAAACACAATAGTATTATGCCGATACCTGCCACAAGGGTGCACCTACACACACACACACACACATACACACACACCAACTTCTGTTAGGAAAACGTGTGCCCTTAAAATAAACTAACTATCTAACACAAACACACATACGAGGGTATGAAAAGTTTTAAGCATCGCATATATGGAGTTTTGGTGTATAGCCAAATTTATGTTTCCATAAAAGTACAGCCAATGCTGAGTGTGAGTGCCAATTTTTAAGGTTCTAACATATTTTATCTATTTTTTGCAGATTTTTTAATAGACAAGAGTCAATGATTTTGTAAAAAATCGAGGAAACCGAGTACCGTGCAGTCAATAAGTACCTGCATTTGAAAGGCATGACTTCCTCAGAAATTCATGAATACATGGTAGAAATATTGGCAGAGAGTGCCGCTTCTTATGCAACAATCACACGTTGGGTCAGAGAATTCAAGCGTGGCAGGGACAGTGTTGAAGATGACCCAAGGTCAGGAAGACCTCCAACTGCAGCAACCAAGGACAAGCTTGACCTTGCTCTGCAAATGGTCATGCAAGATCGTCGTCTATCATGTCGTCAGATAGCAGAGAGGCTTGGAGTATCCCTTGAAAGAGCTGAGAAAATTCTGACCAAAGACCTGAAATTGTCAAAGGTTTCTGCAAGGTGGGTCTCCCGTCTTTTGACGCCTAAGCAGAAGCGCACCAGGTGTACCATGTCCAAGAACAATCTTCAGCTGTTTGAAGCTGACGAAGAGAACTTTTTAGCTCGTTTCATTACTATGGACGAAAGCTGGGTTCACCATTATCAACCGGAAACAGAAGAACAATCAAAACAATGGAAGCACACGTCATCTCCCACCCCCAAAAAAGCCAAGGTCATTCCTTCAGCCGGCAAGGTCATGGCCTCCGTTTTCTGAGGTTCGCAGGGGGTCATTCTTATCGACTACCTTCAAAAGGGCCAAACAGTAACTGGACAGTATTATTATGGACAACTAAGGCGCTTACGGGAAGCAATCAAGGAAAAAAGGCCAGGAATGTTGACAAGAGGGGTTCTGTTCCACCAGGACAATGCTCCAGCCCACACCTCAGTGGTTGCCATGGCAATAATTCATGACTGTGGATTCAATCTCGTTCCCCACTCTCCTTATTCGCCAGACCTGGCCCCCTCCGACTTCCATCTGTTCCCACAACTGAAAAAAGCCCTGGCTGGTCGCCATTTTCGCAGTGATGATGACGTCATAACTGCAGTTGAGGAGTTCCTGGGGTCCCAGATAAAATTGCTCATTTTCACTCGGATAAATGCGCCGCAGCACCGCAGGAACAAGTGCTCAACCCTTGAAGGAGACTACGTTGAAAAATAAATCATCAAAAATCTCCAAGCCCTACTAGTTTTTCTGATGCTTAAAACTTTTCATACACCCCTCGTACATATATACATATATGCAGATGTAGATATATTCCCGAAAATTAAAATTAACAAACGCTGTGTGGATAGGAAAATTTTGAGCAAAAATAAACTTGACAAATACAAAAATGCCAACTTTTTGTGTGCATCTTAGAAAAATATCCAGTCAGAACGAGCTGAAAATAATTTTTCTTCATGAAAATTCTGCCCTTCAAGAATTTCATATTTTCATGTATTTTTCCAGCACGCAATTATTTTACAGTATTATAAAGCGTGATTGAGTTAAAACTCGGCACACAATTATTACAGCTGAATAGCCTGTGCAACCATTCCGCATACACCTACATATACACAGAGAAAGAGAGAGAGAGACACACACACACACACATTGAAACACACACACACACACACATTGAAACACACACACTCCCACACCTACATACACATACACACACACACACACATTGAAACACACACACTCCCACACACACACATACACACACACACACATTGAAACACACACACTCCCACACCTACATACACATACACACACACACACACATTGAAACACACACACTCCCACACACACACATACACACACACACATTGAAACACACACACTCCCACACCTACACACACATACATATACACACGCTGGCATACAACAGTGTGCCGTTGAAACAAGATAAGCTGATAGAACCTGCTTGTCCCGGAGGAATTTCCCAGTGAATGTCGGCCAATAATGACTGAATTTAGAGTGAGTAACTCGGCTGCTAAAGTCATTATGTCTGTCTGTGTTGACCACCATGAGGGGAGGGGTATGGGGGTATATACCCCCGCCCCGACAAATTGGCTGGGGGGATGAATATGCAATTATACCCCCTCGCGATAATTGTGCTGAGTTCAGTTCATTTGAGGTATGTTGTCATCAAAATCAACATAGTAAAAAGTAACAATACACAACAAGTATGCGTGTGTTTATATGCAATTATATGCAATATACTTTGCATTGAGGTGTGTATGTTGTAATTGAATAGGCGGACAATGGTTGAGGGTTTCATGTTATTGGCCAACTGAGTCAACTTTGAACACTAATGCATGATGGCTGTCATCCCCCCGAGCCTCGACACAAATCTACGCCAATCTATCTTGGTGACCAGGCACAAACACAGGACTCTTTCTAGAGCAGGGGTTCTCAACCAGAGGTTGCCTGCCTGGTTAAAAAGGCGTGCGAAGATTCGCGTGAAAGTTGAAAGAAAATCTGTCCTTACCTATGCTTGCTATTTTTCTGGAAAAAACTTGAAGAAGAGCTTGAAGGAACGTTGAGAAGTAAGAACGAATACTTAATAATAAACATGTTATTACGTCGTCAGTATTTTTATCATTTTCATCATGGAGTTATCAAGAATCCACGAGGGATGGAGGTGCAAGAACTGAGTGCTGATTTGAAAACAAGCCTGCCTGAACACTGAACAAGGTTGAGAAACACTGTTCTTGAGCCACACAGCGATATGAACCACAGTGCCCGTTTAGTTGGCAAATGAGATGATAAAGTCTCGCACATGACCGGTGTATGTGTGTGTGTATAGAACATGGTCCCCAATCTGGGGGGTAGTTTATCCCCTGGGGGTAGCCATTTTCGATGGTAAAGGAGGGTAATTACCTCTAGTGTTTTAAATTTAGCCACATATATATATATATATATATATATATATATATATATATATATATATATATATCTGTTTCGCTTCGATCTATCGAGGCGAAATTTATTTTATTGTGGGTTGCGTATATGTATGCATATATGTATATATGCGTATATGTATGCATATATGTATGCATATGCGTTCATATTTGTATGCATGCGCGTGTGTATGCATGTGCATGCTCTTGGAAGAGTGTTTGCACATCGTTGTATGCGCGTATGCACTTTGTGTACACGGAGACGCGTGCCCGTGTGTATGTACGTCTGCACTTGTGTGCACGGGGATGCGTGCCTGTATGTATGCGCGTATGTATGCTTTCTTGTAAGATGACTCTCTTTGTCTCGATCGGGTGTGAATGACCTCGAGGCAAAGTGAACCAGTGGTAGCCATTGTGTATAATGTGTAGGGCTCAGTACTCGGTGTGTATGCTCAGCTCGTGCTGAACGATTCTGTTTCTCGGCTAAGCCGAAAGATTGGCGACGCTCGGAACGCGTGAGTGCATGTCAATAATATTATATGTTTTTCTTGTGTTTCTACTTGCTGCTAGCATGTAACGTTCTGGATCGTGGATATTCATTATTGTATAAACAGAAATACGTTGTGTGTGTTTAGCCTTGCTATTTTTGTATTTTGCACGCAGGTTTAAACCTTCTACCTTCTACGTTCTTCCTCCTCACTCTGCCCGTTGTTGGATGTCGAGGATAATTTGCTTCGTCTGATTTCACATGCACGTGTGTGTATGTATGTGGAGCGAGTCAATAAAGGTTGAAACCCCGAGTCTCTAGCGCCAATATGCTGGACGCTTGAAAGCGTCAGTTCTACACGCGCGGAGCGTGACATTTAAACGCGATCCGTCTGGGGCGCGGTATTTATACGCGTCATCCTCTGGCCGGGGACGTGGTCCTGTTGCTGTCGGTCAACATTGCTGTGGTGGTCGTGATGACTGGCATGACTATATCGGCTCGACAGCGGTGACTGAGTGTAATTCATCTTGGTGCATCTGTTCATCCGGTGTCGTACGCTTCGGGTTTCGGTATTGTGAAATATTTTGTTTGTGTACTATCTCGTTTACCTTTGTATATTTCAAAGAGGAATTATCGCTAGGGAAGTGATATTAGGTTAACATTTATTCGTTTGTTGTTTATGCTTGTCTGATCTCACAACTTTCATGAGTATTTCGCAATTATGGAGGCAAGATCTTTGAAAACAAGCAGAGCGATTTCCAAGGGCAGATTTACTCGGTTGGCTTCTAAGATTGAGGAGCAGCTGAAGTGTGAGACAGGTAAAGATTCACTGAGGTTAATTGACGAAATGTTTGAAGACCTCAGAAGTTTGTGGTCAGAAGTGCAGAGCAAGCACGAAAGTTATGTCATTTCACTGAGTGAATACGATGATTACCTCGAGAGTGAATGGATAGCGAGTCTGGAAGACGTATTCCATAACATCAGACGATCTGTAATACAGTTTAGCGAACGTGAGGCTCGAACTGTTCAGTGTTTCCCCAAAGATGAAAAAATTGATCAAGTTCAGTTGAAACTGCCACGTTTGGCGCTGCCAGTGTTTTCGGGTAGCATTAGGGAGTACCCGCGTTTCAAGACTGACTTCACCAGTCATGTAATGAAACAGTTGCAAGGAGATTCCGCAGCTTATGTGTTACGATCCTGTTTGAGAGGGCATGCCCTAAATATCGTTCGGAGCATAGATGATGTGCAGTCAATGTGGGACAGATTGGACAATGAATTTGGGGATCCAAGCAAGCTTGTTGAACATGTCATTACAGAAATCAGCAGATTCCACATCAAAAAGCCTGAAGATTTTGTGCAATTTGCTAACATTATAGAGAGGGGGCATAATGACCTTTGCAAAGCCAATCTCGAAAACGAAATTTCCAATTCAAGCACAGTCAGCGTTCTGGAAGCCAAATTACCTTCAGAGTTAAGGGCGAACTGGGCAATTGAAATTACTCGCGATGATTCTCCTGTAAATAAGTATGACAAATTTCCAGCTCTTCTGAAATTTATTCTACAACATAAAAGGGCAATCGAGTATAATTCCCACAAGTTGCGTAGTGCTCCACAGTTGACTAACAGGGAGACAATTCATGTCAGTAATGCAAGAACCAATGGGCCAAATATTCAGCCACAGCGTTGCTGGTTGCATAACACAACCACCCATGGTGTTAGCGACTGTAGAAGGTTCCTGCAAATGACAGCCGATGATCGACTAAGGTTAGTCAAAGACAAGAAAGCCTGTTTGTCATGTCTGGGCCTAAATCACTTGTCACGAAATTGCAGGAGAAAGGTTAAGTGCAGCGTTCAGAATTGTGAACAATCTCATCATGAATTGCTGCATGATGCGTTTCAAATGACTGATGTCAAAGTGCATACAGTTGCACAGGCTGTCTCGAGTGATCCTTCCGATCAATCACACAGTGAAAACACATGTCTCCTGCAGGTGATGAGATTGCCGACTGTTTCTCAAAAATACAGTCGAGTTAATGTGTTGTGGGATAGCGGCTCAACAGTCAGTCTCATAACATTCAACCAAGCAAAACGACTAAATCTCAATGGTGTCAGAACACGAATGCAGATCACCAAAGTGGGGGGCATTACGGAGAACATTTCTTCCGAAAAATATTGTTTGCCACTCAGGGACATGAATGGAGGAGTCTATTATTTTGATGTTTACGGTATCGAAAAAATTTCGAGTGCGATTGTAAGATGTGATTCCGGCGTTATGGCTGAGGCAAGAAACTTGTTTGGGAGTACACCCGATTTGCTGTTCCGTCCTTACGGCGAGATCGACGTGCTAATAGGCTTCAATTACGCTGCTTTACACCCCGTGACCCACAGGGCAGTGGGAAATTTGCTTCTCATGCGAAATGTGTTTGGTTCCTGTCTCGGTGGTACACATCCCACCATTCGAGAAGATGTGTCGCACGTTGAGCAGATTAGATGTCAATCCAATCACGCTTTGTTGAGTGTTAGAGAGTTTTTTGATATTGAGTCAATGGGCGTAAGCTGCACTCCGAAATGTGGGGGCTGCAGGTGCGGAAAGTGTCCTGCGGGTGGGAAAGATTACACCCTAAAGGAAGAGAGAGAGTTAGCTCTTATCGAGAGTGGCATAAAATTCGAGGGGCACTGGGTTGCGAGTTACCCATGGGTAAAAGATCCCAACGACCTGCCAAACAACAAGGTGGTAGCACTCGGGTGTCTAAAGTCACTGGAGAAAAGATTGATGAAAACCCCGGATGTAGCTCAACTATACGATAGTCAAATTGAAGATATGGTCAGTCGTGATGTGGCAAGAGTATGTACGTCTGATGAGTTAAATAGTTACGTGGGTCCTATTCATTATATAGGTCATCACGCAGTGCTAAAGCCGTGTTCGGGCACCACCCCCTGTAGAATTGTTTTTAACAGTTCGGCCAGTTTTAAAGGGCACGTGCTGAATGACTATTGGGCGAAGGGTCCAGATCTAATTAATAACCTGTTGGGAGTGATCATCCGCTTTAGAGAAAATCCATGTTTTCTCATTGGCGACATCAGTAAGATGTATCACGCAATTAGAATACCTCTGCGCGATCAGCACACACACCGTTTTTTGTGGCGTAGAATGCAGCAGGACGTCGAACCCACGACATATGTGATGACACGCGTGTCATTTGGTGATCGTCCGGCAGGCACTATCGCAATAGCTGCTCTGCGTAAAACAGCTCAAATGGCCCCACCAGAGCTTAATCAAGCTGCGCAGGTCATTCTGAGGAACATCTATGTGGATGACATAATGGACAGTTTCCCGTCAAAGACGGAAGCGGTAAAAGTATCCGGCGAAGTTGATGAAATCCTAAAGGAGGGAGGATTTGAAATAAAGAAATGGACTGTCGGTGAATCACAAAACGAGTGTGCTTCCAAAGTGAATTTTCTCGAGGAGGGCAGTACAGAAAAGGTTTTAGGAATTAGGTGGATGAAAGATGAAGATGCTTTTACATTTAATGTAAACTGCAAATATGTGTGTGTCAGTGACGATGTGTTGGACTCACAAAACCGAGCGGGGCAAATTCTTACACGTCGTATTGCTTTGTCCCAGGTGAATTCCATCTATGATCCTCTTGGATTAGGGACTCCGTTCACTCTTGGGGCGAAAATTCTCATGAGAAAATCCATTGTAGCTAATGGGCACCCACTTTTATGGGATGAACCATTTGATGCATCCCTGAATGGCATGTGGTATGCATTTTTCGCCGATGTTTCAGAGATGCGAAAACTATGTTTTCCCAGAAGCTTGAAACCAGCCAATGCACTTGGTAACGCAGACTTGATCGTATTTTGTGACGGGTCCTCAGACGCTTACGGTGCGTGTGCATATATTCGATGGCAGACCGAGACAGGCGTGTTTTGTCGCTTGATTGTGGCTAAAAACCGAATTTCTCCTATGAAGGCTCAGACTATTGTGAGATTGGAGTTGTGTGCGGCCGTGCTAGCAGCTCGCCTAAAGAGCTTCATCGAAAATGAGACGCGCTTTGTTTTCTCTCAAGTTTTCATGATAACTGACTCTGAAATAGTGCGGGCTATGATACAAAAGGAATCATACGGATTCAATTCATTCGTCGCTGTGAGAATTGGAGAGATACAATCCCTCACAAAACCAGAGCAGTGGTATTGGGTAGACGGCGACAATAACGTTGCTGATTGGGTTACACGTCCCAAACTGCCTAGAGAGCTCCACAGCGAGAGTGTATGGCAAAATGGGCCACAATTTGTTTATCAGCCTAAAGGTGAATGGCCAACAAAGCGGAGAACATACAGAGGTGAAATGCCAGAACGAATTAAACACTGTATGACGGTTACTGTTCAGACGAGCAGTGTTGAGAACTGTATCGTTGTGAATCGATTTTCCAGTTATATCAAGTTGTTAAGAGTAACCGCTCGTGTTTTGTCAGTTTTCAAACGGAGAACAAAGCCATCTTTTGCTAATGCTAAGTCACTACCAACGCAAGCATTAATCACAGAGGCTAAAGCTTTATGGGTTAAATCTGTGCAAGCAAAAATGGGTGATGTAATGCATAAACACGCAAACTTGTGTCCCCGCGAGGAAAATGGGATTATTGTGGTTGGAGGTCGAGCTAGGAAACACATGGCATGTAGTTCAGACAATAAGATGTTGTCACTGTTGTCATCTGATCACCTATTTTCTGAGTTGTACGTGAACTATGTGCACACTCTAAGTCATTGTGGAGTTTGTACAACGGTAGCCAAATCGAGGCTTGAGTTTTGGATATGTGGTGTGAGCAAACTAGCTAAAAGGATCTGTCGCGCCTGCGTGATATGCAAACGTCTGAGAGGATTAACAGAAGCGCAAGTAATGGCAGACCTGCCTATTGAGAGATTAAAACCGGCACCAGCATGGTCGTATGTCAATCTTGATTTATTTGGGCCTTTCATTACGCGAGGGGAGGTCAATAAAAGATCCCGAGGTAAAGTGTACGGTGTAATTTTCACGTGTATGTTGTGTAGAGCAGTGCATATCGATCTTGCAACTGATTATTCTGCCAGCGGATTTCTCATGGTGTTGAGAAGATTCGTTTCATTGAGGGGATTTCCGATCAAGATATATTCGGATTGTGGCACGCAGTTAACTGCTGCAGATAAACAGTTGAAAGAGGTTCATGAAGCCATAAAATCAAATGATGTTGCTGACTTCGGAGATGACACGAAAATTCAGTGGATATTTTCGCCTCCAGACTCTCCATGGTACAATGGGTGCGCTGAAGCATTAATCAAATCAGTAAAACGCGCTCTCAGTTTCGTAGTTGGACAGCAAATACTAACTTTCCCCGAGCTCCAAACAGTGATGTTCGAAGTTGCTAACCTATTGAATGAGCGTCCTATCGGTCATAAACCAACTGACCCGAGTGATGGCAATTATTTGTCACCGAATAATCTATTGTTGGGGAGGACAACACGCAAAGTCCCTCCTGGCGTATTGGATCCTCATCCCAACCCCAGAATGAGATTTCATCTGGTGCAAAAAATCACAGATGATTTTTGGAAGAGATGGATCAGATATTTTTTCCCTTCGTTGCTCATTAGAAAGAGATGGCACACGGAGAAGCGCAACGTCATGATTGGCGACGTCGTCCTAATACAGGACGTAAATATGCTGAGAGGAACATGGAAATTGGCAATTGTCACTGAGGTGTACCCCGACGAAAGCGGGAAGGTGAGAAAAGCAGAGGTGGAGTATACTTTATCTCACAAAGAACAGGACGATAATCTAAAACGTATAAAAGTTGTGAGACCAATACAACGATTGATTGTCATTGTTCCTATTGATGAATGATTGTTTACTGTCATTGTATGGGTAAGGAATCGTATGTCGATGTATGGGCATAGATGCTACGATGTTGATGCTGAATGTTTAATGTTCGATATATGTTGTTCTTGCTATATTCAATCGATATTTGGCGTGAATACGTTGATTCTCGATGTATAATTTGTCGGCGGGGAGTGTTTCGCTTCGATCTATCGAGGCGAAATTTATTTTATTGTGGGTTGCGTATATGTATGCATATATGTATATATGCGTATATGTATGCATATATGTATGCATATGCGTTCATATTTGTATGCATGCGCGTGTGTATGCATGTGCATGCTCTTGGAAGAGTGTTTGCACATCGTTGTATGCGCGTATGCACTTTGTGTACACGGAGACGCGTGCCCGTGTGTATGTACGTCTGCACTTGTGTGCACGGGGATGCGTGCCTGTATGTATGCGCGTATGTATGCTTTCTTGTAAGATGACTCTCTTTGTCTCGATCGGGTGTGAATGACCTCGAGGCAAAGTGAACCAGTGGTAGCCATTGTGTATAATGTGTAGGGCTCAGTACTCGGTGTGTATTAGGGCTGGGCAAGAATCGGATTTCTGAGAATCGTCAGAATCGATTTTAACCGACAGCAGAATCGTCAGAATCGAGTCTAGAATCGAGTCTGATGTGTAACCAGGGGAATCTCCCAACATTTCGCACAATGGTTATACGCATACAAAGCGAAATACAGTTGCTCCAATTAGGTGTGTTTGGGCTAGAGCAAATGATAGGATATACTAAATAGCTATCGAAAACCTAATTAAATTTCTTGACGCGTGCTAAAATCGCATTGAAACAAACGATGGTTGAACGATTTTATTGAGCGTGCGTGCTGTGGATGTCGGTGTGTTTTGTGTGTGTTCGTGCACAATGGACAGTCACTGGCGGATCCAGGGGTTCAGGGGGATGAAGAGCTCATTAAGAGGTCAAAATATTGTTTGTGTAGAATTTGTTGATATAAGCATTATTGCAAATACGTTGCATAGTGATACGTGTACATGAATGACAGCTCCCAAGGTTTAGCTCCCCCCTAAAATAATTCAGCTCCTCACAACATTGCGCCCTGTATCCGCTACTGTTAACAATGTGGTGCGTAGAATCAACGCCATCTATTAGTCTAGGTGGCTGTGGTTGCACGTGTGTTGTAAATCGTGAAGTGCGGGATGTGTCGGTAGATGGAGTGTCTGGTGTATCAGCTCGCCGCTGATTGGCTGAGGCATGTCGTAATGTGTGTATGCATGTGCGCATGTGTCCTTGCTTTGTCCTCGAGCATCGCACGGAGTTAGTTTGCTCAACAAACTTTGTTGTTTCAGTGTCGTTTGTTTCTGTAGGCGCACGTGGAACAGCAATGAATCTTTCTATGTTTTCAATCGTTTCGCTGCATAAGCCGTTCTCATGAATCTCCGCTGAGTCACAAATATGACAAATTACGCTCGCAGTGACGAAAACTGCGACCGAATTGGCTAAATTGTTATATCCATGATTGCCTCCATTTTCATATTGCAATTTCTCAACTGGATTCGATAATTTTTGGTGCGACACAAATTTCGTCTTGCGCCACCTCATGACCCTACCAGCGGTGTGTACGTCGATTTCTTTGTTTGTCTGTGTGTCATGTTTGTCCGCGTCATTGTGTTTGTTGTTCGACCATGTGTGCGTGAACTTTTTTGTACGCGTGTCTGGTTCGTCCTGTCCTGTTGTGTCTGTGAGTGTGAATACAGTCGGTCCATAGCATTCACGTTGTTCACTTACACGTTGTTCAGTTGTATAGCTTCGTAACGAGCCAAATCAACGAGTGCAGATGCGGTACAACAAACAATAACTGAAAGCTCGGTCTTAGTCAAGTGCGCTAACTGAATACACAAAATTAAGCATGACTCAATAGAAACAGCAACCAACAATACATATATATATTAATAACTGAATCACTACACTACACTGAAACATGTATTTATTTGTATATTTAATTCATTTTGAACATTCGCTGTTGAATTATGTTTCACATGCTTCAACTTTCACTTTCTTGGTGTAAGAGTAAATTACGGTTGTTATGGAATTTGTTATGATTTTGATTGAAGTCAAACATAGTTGTAAATTTATATGTCAAATAATGTGTATAATTATGTGTATAGTGACAAAACTGGAAAATTACCCTCATACACCGATAGTAACATTCTGATACCAGATGATAACATTTCAAACCTGCAATATAACAAATTTAATAATGAGCGAAGTCGAGTCTGACCAGAGTCGATTTTGAGCGAATCGAACCTGGGCGGATTCGAGTCTGGCCAGAGTCGATTCTGTGGATCGAATCTGAGCGGAGTCGAATCTGGCCAGAGTCGATTCTGCGAATCGAACCTGGGCGGATTCGAATCTGGCCAGAGTCGATTCTGAGATTCGAATCTGGGCGGAGTCGAGTCTGGCCAGAGTCGATTCTGTGAATCGAACCTGGGCGGATTCGAATCTGGCCTGAGTCGATTCTGTGATTCGAATCTGGGCGGAGTCGAGTCTGGCCAGAGTCGATTCTGTGAATCGAACCTTGGCGGATTCGAATATGGCCAGAGTCGATTCTGTGATTCGAATCTGAGCGGATGGACGATATATCTTATTGAATATTTTATTTACTGTTCATTGTTTCAAATTGAATTTTGTATATTGAATTTTCTATTGTTCGGTTGTTAATTTTATTCTTGGTTGCTGTTATGGATCAAATCATGTTTTTATTTATCTGTTGGTAGCTGTTGCTTGTTATATATTGACTTATATATTAATATTTATTCCTACCTATTCATATTTATTGTTTTATATTTATTGAATAATACATTTACTTGCTGTGGATAGTTTGTGGATAGTGGAGGAGTTTAGGTGAAATGAAACAATGGAGTGATCTTATCCAGATCTTTCCAGATCTTTTGGGCGCTTCCGGTACATGGGAGTCACCACAGGGTGGTAATAGTGCTTGCACTCATCCCATGCTACTGGATTTGCCTGTAATTAACAATAATACTAATTTTAGCATACCGAAATGGAGTACCCCAATAACACCGGGAGCAGTACCCCCAATAACTATGTGTTGACTATAAAACCTCTGGTGTAGGTACAGCCGCTATATATATCAAATTTCCATTCGTGTATTCATATGCTGGAATATACCAACACGGTTGTTATTACCGATTATCAGCCTAAAACATGGCGCATCAATAATACAAAGTTCAATACAGCGTGGGCGGATCTACTGACACTGTTCAATCGAGTCATCCCACACACGTACACACATGTACACATGTACGCACACACACAATCACACATATATATCCATGTATATGCATTGATGACTGCTATTGCCATCTAGTGGTGCAGCGGTCAAACTCTGGCCAGTCGCAGTGTTAATACAGTATATCCCGGTAAAATTGAATGAATTCAATACTAAACGAAGTTTTATTCATATGCATTCTTCGATTTTAGTGTTTTGTTAGAGTGAATCTTCAAATAAAGTCAACCAAGAAAATGTCAGAATCGATCTTGACGAATCAGACTCGATTCTGCAGCCCGGCCGCTAGAATCGTCAGAATCGATTTTGGAGTCGATTCTCGCCCACCCCTAGTGTGTATGCTCAGCTCGTGCTGAACGATTCTGTTTCTCGGCTAAGCCGAAAGATTGGCGACGCTCGGAACGCGTGAGTGCATGTCAATAATATTATATGTTTTTCTTGTGTTTCTACTTGCTGCTAGCATGTAACGTTCTGGATCGTGGATATTCATTATTGTATAAACAGAAATACGTTGTGTGTGTTTAGCCTTGCTATTTTTGTATTTTGCACGCAGGTTTAAACCTTCTACCTTCTACGTTCTTCCTCCTCACTCTGCCCGTTGTTGGATGTCGAGGATAATTTGCTTCGTCTGATTTCACATGCACGTGTGTGTATGTATGTGGAGCGAGTCAATAAAGGTTGAAACCCCGAGTCTCTAGCGCCAATATGCTGGACGCTTGAAAGCGTCAGTTCTACACGCGCGGAGCGTGACAATATCAATGTTGACAGCATTTTGCATAAGAGGTGAAATGCTAATTAATGTGGCATGCTAAATTTGGTAAGAAGCTGGATAACAAGTGTTGGGAGCCACTGGAATAGCAGGTGATTATACGAGGGTGGATCAGAACTTGGCTCCTGTTGGCGTTCTATGTTCAATTAAGTAATTACAAAAAGGAATCGTGTTCGTTCTATTCCAATGAGTCAGTATTCATTTTGCACAAGAGCGTCAACAAATATTTTGGTGTCAAAATATATTTTCTACATTTAAAGTGAATGGGTAGGAGGCAAAAAGCAAACACCAACAAAACACCGTTATCCGCGCGCTCCCAGACCGAAAACATGATAGAGAAACATTTGAGAAACAGCACGGAAACATGGACAAACATTCAGCCGAGGAAACATGGACTTTGTGAACGTTACCTTTGTGAAACTACCCTAAGGGAAACGCACAAGCACGATTCACAAGGGCCAAGGATACAACCCCACACACACACTGACACACACACAAATTGAGCCAAAGCAACACGCATCAACAGCTGACAGAAAAAAATGAGGTGCAAACAGTAAATACGTGCCCAATTAGTGTCATTGCAAGATTGAGACATACACACTGACTGACACACACACACACACACACACACTGACACACACAGACACACACAGACACTGACACACACACACACACACACACACACAGACACTGACACACACACACAGACACTGACACACACACACACACACACTGACACACACAGACACACACACACACACACACAGACACTGACACACACACACAGACACACACACACACACACACACACACACACACACACACACACACACACACACACACACACATACACTGACACCCACATACACCGACACACACACACACACAGACACTGACACACACAGACACTGACACACACTGGCACACACACACATACACTGGCACACACACACACACTGACACACACACAGACACTGACACACACACACACACACATACACTGACACCCACATACACCGACACACACACACACACACAGACACTGATACACACAGACACTGACACACACTGGCACACACACACATACACTGGCACACACACACACATACACTGGCACACAC